>NNCF01136787.1:155536-211653 GCA_002313205.1 Laupala kohalensis
ACACACATCAAGTCATTAATCATATACATTTGTAAAACATCTCGGTAATATACTCCTCACCTTGTCAATCTTTCTGTCCCGAACAACAAAAACCAACTCACTCTTTATATAATACCATCATATATCTCGCATTATATAAAATTATATTACACTATGTGGCAGTTATAGGAAAACATATTTTTTTCACCTATGATTATGATTCATACATATTCTGAAACGATAACTATAAACAACTTAATTAATAACAAACATAGCTAATTGCCCTGTTGTGATGGCACGAGCGTAATTGGTATTGTCTTATTTATGCGTACAATGAAATTATATTGTTCTGGTTACTCACTTATTCGTGATAAATAATCCAACAACATTGTATTGATATTTTTAAATTTGCTGTTCTGTTGGAAAACAGCTGCACATCCTCATGTCAATTGATATTTATTAAACGCTATGCTCTTTTAAGAACTCTGGTGTCCTTTATTTCTTGTGGTTAACAAGTGTGGAATTTAAGGTACTTTATCGTTATCGAGCATAAAACGGTATCCAAAAAGACTGACTTGGGTCTCTTTTCCATTAGTATTACTTTCTTAGAAAAATGCTGCGTTATTAAAAAATATATATATCGTGGTAGCTGATGACTCGCAAGATTGGAAGTCAAATGGACTTTTAAATTATCGGATTGAATCCTAAAAATTATTTGTATTTGCATTACATTCTTAACAATATTTTGACATTTCTCAAAATCTCTCCAGGGCAACCTGACATTTAGTACTATTGCTCTCCATGATTTGTGAATCTGGCCCATAGCACCCACCCAGGTCATGTAAGGGAGATCTACCCTTTGCGAAGGAGTGTCGTAAAACACGCTATGGCTCTCGAAGGGTTGATGGCCGCAGGGAGAGGGGAGTTGGTGCTTTTCGCCGCCCCGTAGCGTTGCCGTCGCCATAGTCCTCTGGCAGTCACCCCACCTGTTGGTGGGAAGTTCGGATCAGGTGATTGAGAATCCATACATTTTCGTGTCATTTGGGGCGAAAACTCATTATGAATATTTTCATCTTATCAGCGTCGTTCATCCTTAACAACAAAGTTTCTTTCACTTCAGTCCTCCATGACAAAACTTTCTTAGATATTTTTATGGGAAAAATTTTCAGGCGTGTGAAATTCTTACCCCATTTTCCTTCTAAACTGGCTAGAATTGGTCAATTTAACTGAAGACACTAATTTTTTTGGTCTCATCGTAATATATAATTGTACAAATATACAACATTATTTCTTAATAATTTCGTGTTAAATTCTTAATAGTTGTGTCAGCAATTTCAAAATGTATTTTCTCCCCTCTATCCCAAAAGTCAATTGTCAGCGACAATAACCTCCGCAATAGGTCCACTTAGTGTTGTTCGTAGATGATGAAGTACGTCAGAATGAATACTCTTATGTCATTCGCTTTTCCCATTCATTGGATCAGACGGAGCATGGCCATTGTCCTTCACACCTCAATGATGCCAACTTTCGACAGCGACCTCCCAAGTTCAGTGACCCAGCTTCACAATTTCCTCACTTGAGAAATGTACTTTAGAAATTTTGCAAGTATCATATACTCGAAGGTCATGTGAACTAATCTCTTTCAAGGTATTTTGTGGAAAACATTTCATTTACCACGAAGTAGTAGTCACATATTTTTTTTACATTATTCATCTTTACAATCAAAATTTTTTGTAAATATTTATTTCGATCGTTTTTGTAGACAAATTTTTATTGAATTGTTCAGCAGTTGATTACTGTCATCGTCGGTGAATGTAGTGTATAAACAAATATGTTAATTTTATCTAATTTAACAAAAATTTAATTGTAACAAAAAAAGAAACAAACTAACTAAATTTACAAATAAAACAATTCTATCGAAAAATAAATAATAAGAAAAACAAACCATCAACGCAGAAAATTAAAATAAACTGTAAGTTTGTCAGTGTCAGTTTGTAAATTCAATGTATATTTCGTAAATTTGATGGCAACATTTCTGAAATTATACGATTGTAGTAATTTAGCTCCAGATCTAGTATTCAAACATTTTCCCAATCTATTGAATGATCTAAATTTAATCGGTGTAATGCAATAACGTTATGTTGTAGGGTGTGTTTGTTACGCTGATGTTCTTTGATTCGCGTCTGTAATTTAAGTTTAGTCTGTCTAACATAGCAAAATGGACAATTTTTACCAAAAAATCTGTAAACGGCACTTTGCGAGGACATCTTGTCTATTGCACCTTTGCCCTTCATTACAAGTTTATGATAGTGTTTCTTTATTAGAACACATCATTTTCCATCTTGAACTCCAGACATTTTAATTTTTATACTCTACGTTGGTTGAATACGCGGTAAGAAAATATTTTAAATATTATTATTATATATAGATTTGTGTGTCTAAATACTTTAAAAACAATCTTGTAATTTGCAGTCGCTCGACAAAAGTAAAAAATTAACAGCTGTTTTATCTCGTATTTCAATCAGATAAGACTTGGATACATGATTTTACTTCCCTTTACCTCTGTCTGTTAAATCATAGTTCTCTTAGCAATGAGTTTTAAAGGAAGGAAGTGAAAAAAATGTATATTTCAAATGTTTATTTGCTTGTGAGCAATGTGTAACAAAATACGTACAAAATTGAATAACATTGGAAGAGACAAAAAGAAAACATGACATAAATGAGAAAGCTTATTGCGAGTTGTGCGACATAAGAAAGAAGTGTATCGTTGAAAGAAAAAGGTAACACAGAAACATCTTTATACAAATAAATATTAGTTGAGTACAATCTTATTGTTGATTGTGAAGGTAATATTGCTTGGTAGACGTATTTGCAAAAACCGTTTTGATTAATATTTATGCGTACACGTTTAAAGTGAATTTGTTTAAATTACGTGTAATATCTATAAAATGATTAAATTGTATAATCATTCAAGTAATTATTAGAAAACATTCATACGTATTGTTTGAATAGTAGGTTCTAATGGAAAATAAATTTTGAGATCAAAAATTTTCTTTTTAAAATTATGTCCAAAGCTTTAAGTACACAATTTTATGAGAATCACTTTTACCTAAATAAGTCCATCATAAATATTTTTCAGCTAATCAGTCACTTTATACGATTATATCACAACATTTGTATTAAACAATACGTTATGTACATATTCTATTACCTAGAGGCAATAGCCCAATGACTTTTACTCAAATATCAATAATGTATCCGAGAAATATCATGAGAGAAACGCAACCAATCTCCACAACAGGTTAGGAAGAAAACACAGAAATACTCATAGGTCAAAGATTGATATAAAACTCTTTTTTTTTCTACAGAAACTGGGATTCCTGAGTTTTGGTTATCGTTGATGAATGATAGAATAAATATTTCGTATTTCTTCCTACCGGAAAATATTTCCGTATTCGTTTCCTAGCAAAACGCGTTCCAATATGAGACTAGTAATATCCGTAGTGTTTGCCTACTCCCCCGCCATACACGCCTCCGAAGGCACCGTCTTCACCCGATGATTGGCTGTATCCATGTGATTGTCCTTGATCATGTTCTCCCTTCTTAGCGTAGTCCTCATTGTGGTCGTGGAACTCTTTGTGACCCTCTTCTGCCTTGTGGCCCGTGTCTTCGTCCGCGTGGTGGCCCTTCTGATAATGGCCTTGTCCTCCCTTCTCCGCCACTGTGTGGGCAGAGTCCTGCAAAAGAAGAGAGAAGAAACATACGCGTGAGTAAACGAGGATAAACATTTGATTCTCCATTAAACATGCCTCTAGTTACGCTTAAGGTAAAAAAGAAGAATCTTGAAAGCGAAGTAACACTGTGCGTTGACAATGCAAAGCAGAAAATATTTATCAAGAAATTATTTGTTTTTCTGCATACGCCGTTGCTCGTATAGGAGCTCCAGCTTCATCTGGACCGACTAAGGATTATGCGGGAAAAACTAATACGTATGAGCGAACCTTTTAAAAGTTATGTATGATTTGTGTACTAATTTTAGGAGAAATTTATTCTCACCCCCCTGTATCCTTGATGGTTTTAACAGTTGGTTAAATATTATTTAAAGAATATGAGAGGTAGATCAGACTTTTTAATTTCAGCTTTCCAATTAAATGTACAATCTTTCCAATTTCAACTGGTTTAATTAACTTGATCCTTCAAGAGAAACGGAAACTTTTATCTTAAGAATTCATGACTTTCAATTCGCGATGGTATTTATATCTTAGAATATAAATTTGTCCGTATTTACCGGTACATTTTAGTTAACATATTATAAAATATGCCTCTAAAGAGAGACTAAAATACACCGCATAGAAGCTCTTTGGTTCTAGTCGTCACTCTGCGGCGACGTCATCTACGAAACCGGTAATATGAATCATATGCATGTTATGGAAAGTGAGTGAATTCCGTTAAGTACTGAAAAACTATTTTATAGCCACTCAATTAGTCGTGGAAGCTACTTGTGCACGGTGTTTCACAAAAGAATAGTTTTACTCAGATTCATGAATGTTTGAATGGCTGTGGAATACATCTCTGAACAATAAATAATTTCTACAAAACAAAATGTATACTTATATTCCTTCAGGATGTTTCTATGAAATCAATGAGACAGGCGTCAGTCAAAAACGTAAACATTTGTGGAATTTTCGATAATGTTATCTATTCTGTTTCATATACTTTCAATTATAGCAGTATTTCATACATTATAGTGTAATAGAACTCCGAGTCTTTAAGCATATTATTTAAATTGAAAGTATATGAAGAATTCTCTCTATTTTTGTGACAGTTTTCGTTGAATAAGTATCTTCATTATCTTGGAAGACGAGGTACATTTCATCCTGTTCGTTTCGTTATTAAATATGCGACACGCGTGACAGATTTGTATACCAGTTTCATTAGAAAATATATTGGTACTTTTTTTAATACCACCCATTCCGAGGCTTTGTAGTACATAAGTGTCCGAACGACTTCAATGTGGTTTTATTAAAATATTAATCCCGCAATTTCCAAACTTTGTTTGACAAGTTGAGAAATATAGTTCGTTCTTACACTTTTAAAAAAATCTGGATATTCCAAAAACAGTTGCCAGGTCGCCCACCCTACCTTAATCTCCCTAGACAGTATTTCTCACAAGAAGACATACGATGATTTTGCATGTGTTAAAAGTATTACTCACATGAACTTCTCCCTTCTTGTGTCCACCTTGTTCAGCCGCATGGTGTGCCTCGAAGCCTCCGTGTTTCTCGTCATGTCCCTGGTGGTTGGATTCGTCGTAGAACGAGTGGTCCTTCTTGTACTCGTCCTTGTGGTATACATTGTGGAAACCTGTGGTCTTGCTACCTTTTCGATGCCCACCCTTCTCGCCGAAGCTTTCAGATTTGAAGCCCTAATTGGAACATTGAATGAATAAAGTACATTACCGCGTGGAGAACGAAAAACAAAGAGAATTGCGATCATTGCATGCTTATAAATACGTTTCACATAATATGTGCTACTAAAGAAAATTGAGATAGAAAATGTATTAAACAGATGAGTAAAATATTGTCGTAATTTGTTAGTCTTTACGACGACTTCAATCTTAAGTCGAAACTTAATGGCACACAATATATGGTATTCGTCTGTCATAAAGACTTAAATTCTTTATTTATTGTCTTGTTATGACGAAGTGATTTCCCAAGTATATTAGGAGGAGGGAAAAGTCAACATATTTGCGTTCATCTTTCATTTATACTTTTGCAACCAGAATTCCGATAATTGTACGCTTTGCCGATTCGACTCTTCTTTGTAGCCAAGATATAATAAAAATCCGCTTCCCACAAATGCTGAACTCACGAGGTGTCACACTAGTGATTACGTATTTCTACCATAACAAAGCACTTGTCACCATTTCCTGAGTAGTTAACTTTGTTTAAAATATATACTTTAAAAATTATTTCACGACTATTTTGTCTGATGTTAAAGAATACCATTTTGGCGGTAACTTCGGGTTGGAAACTTTGTGGAATGTTATACATTTATCACTGAACCCTTTTTATAATCTTATTTTTTCTCAAGTTTCATCTCGTTTCAAGTTATTGTATTTGTATTTCAAATCACATATCGTATTTACTAAGACTGCTGAAATTGGTAAAAAATTATACTCATAGTCTAGTAACTTTCCTCAGAGAAAATGGAACCTTAAAAAATGCACGAACGCGAACGCTCTGTGTTTATTAGTATATTTTAAAGTATTAGTAAATTTCTAGTGAATTTTATTATAAAAAAGTAGTACAAACTGCATATGACCACGTGGAATTGTAAATTAGTTTATTGTCCTCAACGTGGTCATGGGCATTTCGCAACTGCTCCCTTGGAAAAACAATTATTAATTCATCTATTGTTATTCTTACTGGCTTAATGTTGGTAAAGGGATTGTACACAGTGTAGCCAACGCATTTACTTCGCAATCGTCCATAAGGGTAGTGATATGTGAGCCTCACGTTAAGTTGGCAGTAATCTCGGATTTCAATAAATAAATCTATTGCCAACATCGACCATCAATTCAATTCACTTGTTCTTGTAACGCTATTCAGTTCTTTTCTGCGTTGAGCCTTGTGTCTTAGTTTTAATATTAACTGGTGTTTTTTTACAGAAAATAATCTCTTATTTTACAACTGAATATTTATTTAGATATAAATTTTTTAAAAATAGCTCTGTTATCTTCTTGGACTCCTCCTAAGGACCGTGTGTGCAATATTTCGAAGCTTTTGGTATTTCCATCTTTGCGTTCTACCAATAGACACTCGTACATACTCTCTGCTTCGTACATATGAATACATGATGAGTATTATAATTATTAAACCTTACCTTGTTTCCTCCTTGGTTGGCATCATAAGCGGATGCCTCGTTGTGATGTCCATTTTTAAGACCAGCTTCCTGCGCATAGTGTCCTTTCTGCGCTTCCTCGCCGTGTTTGCCTGCTTCGCCCTTGTCGAAGGACTGCACGTTCTTGTAGCCCGCGTCACCCTTCTGGCCCTTCAGCGCATGGTGCGCCGCATCGCTTTCCGATCCGCCACCCTTTTTGAAGTTTACTCCGTGGTGCCTGGCACACGATTTAACAATATCCTCAACATTTAACTCTAACACTTCAGACTAGTGCTCTTATAATGACACATACGAATATCAGAATGAATCAGAACATACGCAGATGCTAGAATCTAAATCAGTACCAATTGAATCAAAACGATGAAAGAACTTGAGAAACAGTGCAAGAGTAAATTGTTTTTATATACATAGAATTAGATTTGAACCCAGATATTGACTACTACGATCAATGTGTGAGTGATATCAAGAGGAAACATATTATTGAAAAATGAGTTAGGTATTGGTCCATTGAATAATATTAATAATAGACTGAAAATTACGTCTTCAACCAAATTCCTAACTACACAAATGTACCTGTTTATTATAATCCTAGTTAAGTCTAGATGTAAGTAGAGTACGACGAAAATGATAAGTCTTGTAAAAATGTAAAGAAAAAAAGGTTTCTATAATTTTTAAAATTTGTGTTGATTACTATTTTAACTTTATACTTATAATAATTGCTTTTAATCAAAAACCATGTATTATCCTCAAATCAAAAACCTATTTTTCAACATAAAGATATTGAAAGTTATTAGCAATATTTCTTAATTAATTGCACAGGTTAAGTAGTATGCTTCGAAGTAGATTATTTAAAGTGACTTACCCGATGCCTCCGTAACCGCTTTTATGTCCTCCTCCATATCCACCGCCATATCCTCCTCCATATCCACCTCCATAACCTGCACCATATCCTTTCCCATACACTCCACCATATCCCTTCCCATATCCTCCTCCGTATCCTCCCAGACCACTCCCGTAGCCCGCACCATACCCGCCGCCTACTCCAGCGCCTCCACCGTATTCTGCGCTATATCCGCCGAGCTCTCCACTTTCCTCAACGGGAATGTGACGATATAGACCATACTCCTGCCCTATACCACCTCCAACTCCGATCCCTCCTATCCCTTCATTCAATACCTTGAGTTGACCTCCTCCAACTTGTCCATATCCTCCACCCACCCCTCCTAAATCGCCGAAGAACTTCCTATAATGCACCGAAGGCGCTTCTGCATTATCATCGAGGCGCACGTACTTGGTAGGTCCCTTCCCATCGTTGATGTAATAGTACCCGGACGCGGATGATTCCAGATCAGATGAGGAAGATCGAGCCATGTACATCTTCCCTTGCACTTTCTTCTCAGGATCCAATGGCCCTTCGTACACCGCACGCTCCGATATCAATATCTTCTCAGGATCGGGTTCCGCGAAAGTGGATCCGACGAAACACACGACCCCAACTAGAACCCAAGCACTCGGTCGCACCATATCGAACACGTGACGAAGCTGTTGACACTGCTGTCGAGTCGAGAGGACTGATCGCTGTGGGGATCAGTAAGTCTTTTATAGAGGGGTTTGACGAACACCTGTTACACGTATTCACAATTATTTCGTCCGTTTTTTCTTCGAGGTGAGAGGTGTTCTTAGGCAAACGGTGGTGCAACATAACATCGGTTCGGTGGCGGGGCGTCCTTCATACGCCACAATGGAAGGCGGACCTCGGGCAACAGTGGCGTTTCCTCTCTTGCAATGTGACCTAGGAGGTTGATGGTGGGGGAAACCCACATAGAAACACTCGATTTGTTTTACATTAATTAATTTTTTATCGCTCTTCAATTTCATAGAGTAATACTCATGATTTCACAATATTTCGATTTTACTTGTGTAATTTAACATTGCTCGAGGCATTGAAACATGGATAAATTTTTGTACCGTAAATTATTTTCAAAATATGAAATGAAGACTTTCTCCATATTATTAAGGATGTATTCTTCAAAATAATTACACTATCATACGTCAAGATGAACTAATTCAATAACTAAATCTTCATCCCAAATGTATTAAATGCTAAGAGACTATATTTTTTTAATGGGACTTGCATTTTTCTCCAAAATGTTTTTTTACTAAAATATTTTAGAAGGATGTGAATTATGAAGAATTATTGGTGTATAATAACTGGGTGAATATTAATATTTGTTTAGTTTTCTACATGAATATCGTATATGTGTTATTTTAATATATCATATTTAATTCTCAAAAAACATGTCCACAATTATGGAAGGTGAATTGAGGCATTTCAATGGAAAATGTTCTGTGCCAAAAATGTTTTGCAGGAAGCACAAAAAAAATGTTTAAACGCCATAATCGATTATGAAAATTATGAAAAAATCACCTTGATTGATGTTTCAACTAATGGTGCTTCAAAAGAAATAAAATATTATTCCAATTTAAGGTTCTGTTGAAACCGTTGCCAAATAAATAAAACATACATATTTGATATACATCATATGATTTCCTCAAAACGCTTAGTACCCAAAGTGTATGTGCCACTCCGAATAGCCATTTTGCCTCACGTGACGTCGAATTATGATAAAATAGTGAAAAACATAATACCGATTTTCCCGGTTGTTGTTGTATACTACTTGATATCTTCGCGAAGATATATACACCAACACTATCTTCTAACAATCATAGCAACGAGACTATCAACAGAAGGCATTTAGACGAAAACTTCCATCGCGTTAACATTGCCAAAGAGAACGTTTTTCACTAGAAATTTTTTTAGCACTAATAATATTTTCCAATAACATTCCTCAATGATTCAAGGTAAATTTTGGGTCATCAGAATACTTAAATAAATACATTCTTGTGTGCTAAAGTGGATTAGATTTGATTATACTAGGTATAATAATTAGACTAGTTATAATATTGATTTTAATAAAAAGTTAAATCCGTCTTGTACTTTATCACGCCATTGCTGTAGTACTTTATAAATAACTTATAACAATTTCAAAAACTATTTTCTTGCATGATTGTATTATCTTATGATTTATATTAATTTAGTTTTATGTGTACTCAACTTTGGCACGGTTGTATACATTAATTCTGTAGCCCCATCCTGGCCCGGGTTTTGCTCCGGTTTTCCTTCGGGTAGAGGCGGATTTCTTATACAGGTTCTCTAGGCTTTGTCTAGGGACGTGTTTATTGTAACAATAAATTGTGAATTTAGTGTTATTTCAATTCTTATGATTTTTTAAACACTATACTCAGAATAATCTATAGTTAGATAATAATTTGTACATATAAAATAAATTTTTTGCGTTAAATTACAATCATAGTGACATTCTATTAGTATTATAACTTGCAACTAACTTTTCATCTTATCTAGGAATTTTTGCTGAAATTTTTGAATCCTCCTCTGCCTTAGGGCCCTTGATGGGAATTGATGGGATGCTTGCTTCCGGAGAGTAAATTAGTTTATTGTCCTCCACGTGATCATACGCAGTTTGTACTGTTTTTGACAAAAAAATTATTTATTTATTTATTTATACGGAAGGACGTTCCATTACAAACTGTCAAACTGTATGGCATGCATTCGCAGTGATACAAAAGTACACAGCGAGCTGATGCAACTTCCACGTGAACCGCGGCCGCGAGCGATGCAATTTGCACTTGTAAACGAACGTGGTTCCTGACGAATTACATGTCGCTGTCTGGGGATCCGGAAAGAAAGCGTGAAAGGTTAGGGGAACGGCATCATGCCGCTGTAACCTATATATTCCATATTCAACGACACGGAACAAAATGAACTTCGAAAGGAGAATACGTTTTTTTGAGAATAAGACCGGAGATAAATATATTCAACAATTATGAATACTCATCCCTTGATATACTTTGCCAAATTCTACTTAAAGGAAAAAAGAATATTTAAAATAAACGAACGTTACTCCATTCGATTTCTCTTCAAATTTATTATTTAATATTTTTTGAAGTGTGTATCCTTGTTTACGTTACAGCGAGTTTGATTTTTAATAATTTGATAAAATAAAATTAATACCTAGAATAGTACCCCGTCCTGGCCCGGGTTTTTCTACGGTTTTCCTTCGAGTGGAGGCGGATTTTTTATACATACTCCCTAGGTTCTTGGCTAGGGCGTTAAGAATAGCAATAAGGCGAAGCAAATAATTGCTGTGAGATAGTTAAAATAGAGGATAAATACTAGAGAATAAATAGTACAAGATGGCAAATTCGACGGGAGAGGTCTGAGAAAGGGAGAACAACGTTCAAGTATTCCAAATGTACTGTTTGTAACTCTGCGAAGAAAGTGGTTTCAACCAGGATATAGAATGGCAGAAATACTAACAGGACACGGAGATTTTAAATAATATTTAAAACGGGAAAGATATCTGATGAGATATGTGGATGTGGCAGGGCTCCCGAAACTGTTGAGCAGTATTATGGGAATGCGAATGTTATGGTGATGAAAGAGGCGAGATATTTGAGAGAGATGAAGAGAAGTGAATTAATAACGGATATATCACACACCATGATAGATATCAAAGAAAGATACGAGGTATTTCACTCCTTCATAGATGGAACATATGAAAAAAAGAGCACTGAAAATGTAGTGGAGTATCTATTCGGGACTATTGAGTAGATTCAAAGACATTAGGTGGCAGAAGGATATTACAGGATTCACGAGCCGATAGTCATATAATGTCTCTTCTAATGTAAACGTGACTTCATAAATAAATAAATAAATAAAATGCCTAGGGGAGGCGTCTTTTGAAATAATAAATCTAGAATGAAGTGTCATTTTAATACTTATGATTTATAAACAATATTTTCCGAATAATCGATAGTTTGACAATAATGTATATTACTGGAATAACTTCTTTGTGTTTTATTGAATAAAAATTTGTTGGTATTCAATTAATATATAACACGTACAATTATTGGAAATATTAATATTATGACAGGTACAATATTGTATCGAACTATTTTTATTCTTATCTTAGGAGTGTGCTGAAATGTTATGTCCGCTTCTACCTTAGGGCGCTTGAACGGAATTGATGGGATGGTCCCTTGCTTGCTGCAGGAGAGTTTATCATCCTCCACGTGGTCATAAGCAGTTTGTAACTACTTTTTTTACATTCAAATTATTATTATTATTAGAAAGTAAGTAAAATATTGTGTCTCATTGTGTACATTGTTAAATAACGACTTATGTAACGTATACAAATGCGTGTAGGAATTTTTGTTTGGAATAAAATAATTCGAGCTTCGCGTAACAAATATTTGTCGTTTATCGATGAACTGAGCCAGCTTCGCTGGGAGTTAGTATTGGTCTCTTCCCGGTCGTTTCACGTATTTTCATGAAGTTTGATAAAGAGAGTTAGTATATGAAATAAATTTATTTGTTAATGTCTCCACATAAACAGCATCCCTTACCCGTTTCCCATGACGACACTCTGGAACGATTCATAATATTGGATGATATTCGTAAAAATGAAGCAAATGCTTTTACTCTGCTTAGTGTAGTAGATGTTTTGGTTATTTTTATCTACTCCCAGATTCTCGAACATCTGACCATTACCTGGGTTTTTGGTCCCATCAGTTTAGTAGAGTTTGATTTCTATGCATGAAAACTAAAAGGTTTTATGTGCTACACCATTATACTTCGTCGTGAATTGTGTATAGCATGTGCTAAGTAGAAGCGGAGTATTGTAGACATAAAAAGTAAACTGTAAAGTTAAAATCGTGGCATGTTTCTTATCATGCTACGATTTCTTGAATTAGTAACTTCAGAGATTATTTTCATGCGTAAAACTGAGGAATGTTACTCCATTTCTACTTAGTATCTCTTACACATACTTTACTACAAAGTAAAACGGTCTAACACATGCTGCATCTTCTACTTTTAACACAAAGAAATCAAATGATAGCTGCACAATACAAAGCAGAGTAGATGTATTTGGATCATTATAATGCATACCATCCATTATCTCAGAAGTTCCATCCCAACCCCGGTTTTTAAACGGTTTGCCTTTAAACTCTTGGATCGGAGTTCATGGAATAGTCTTTTACTTGCTTTCGGAGAGTAAAATGGCTCATTGTCCTCCGCGTGGTAGTATGCAGTGTTTAATACCTCATTGTCGATTAATTAAAAATATGTGCAGTAAAAATCCATCTGATTTGTTAACAAAAAGAAAATTCTTAGTACAATAAACGGATATTCTCACGTTGAGATATTACTGTGTCAACCACTTGTGTCAGTGAGTACGGATTCCCAGATGGCGGTCCCTAGGGCAAGTCAAGAGGCGAGAACGTCTTTCAATCGACTTAAGTGCTTCGGATGACGTATTAGTACTACAATAGAATATGTACGTCAGTAGTGTTTCATGTTTATCCAAGTATTGGCAGATCCTATTCCTGCAGAAGCTCACCTTCAAGGTGAAAAAACATTTATTCCAAGATTAAATGAATCTTTATGTTGTTTTAAATGGTTTTCATTCGTTCAATCAATTTAATTTGCTGTGAACTTAATATCACTTGACTTTCTGAATCTTTTGTCTGATATATACATTTTTATTGAATGTATATGTGACACCAATTTACGTACTACGTTTCTCCGTTACGGATCACACGTTGTATTTAATAAACACTACTCTTATATTTATATTCATACGTAAAAGGAACTAATTCAATGGAAGTGAAAAAATTATGTAAAGTGTAGCACTAATTAATTTGGGAGTAAGGGTCTGAGAGCATACGTTGCAGTCTTATGGCACGAAAAAATATATTTTTAAATTTCAAATGTGACATGTGGCGTTGGTTCTTTGTGGGTCACATGGTTGGATATTTCCTCACTCGAACGATGTTATTATTAGCAAATCTGTGGTATTTATATGCTTTGGCGGAGCAAATTAAGTTAAACCGACAGCGGTGGTCTAGTGGTAGCTGATTCAGCTGAGCGCGGGTTCAAACCCTGGGCGGCGGAACTAGGTGAGGTCTTCAGCTGGGGTAACCTACTCCAGACAAATGTGGGTTCGGTACCATACGTTCCATGGTAACTCAACATCCCTCCTTCCTAATTCACTCACCCAAGTGGAAGAGCAGGTCTCATAGCCTGAACCTCGCCAAAAGACAGGTAATCAATTAATGTTATCAATAAAATTAGTTTGACAACATTGTGAATGAATCGAAATATGTACTAGTTCCTGCAGTGTACATCTCTAGATAATAATTCGTTATTCTTTGATTTCCATAACCCGCGGGTATTTTTTGTGGGGATATTTTATTTTCGTAGATGAGGGTAAAGATAATCCATAGGAGTGCTGACTCCAATCATAATTCTGTAATTGCTTTTTTGCAGACAATTTTTTCACTTTTTTTTTTTTGAAATGGAAGCTTATGATTAACAAATTGATTCTTTTTGAAGCTACTGAAGGATGGTAATTTATGACCAACAACAAACAAATAATATAACTACAGTTGAAATTAATAATAGTTAAATATTTTATCTGCTTATGCAATAAGTTAATAGACAAAATGAATAGTTCGTAACAGTTCTTCCAGACAAAACTCCTTCTTACAGAAAAGGAGAGTGACGTTGAGTAATGAATGACAATCAAAAATTTAGTTTGCATGGAGAATGACATTTTCTAGACACCCTGTTTGGTTCAGTCTAGTTACACGACAGCTGTTATGAAACACGGTGTGGAACTCTGAAAAAAACCGTCACTGCGCAGAACCGCAAAGTTCAGCTCCACCCGGTTAATTGAATTAAATCGATCACTCCACGTTGCGGGAAGTAGACCTTTTGTCGTAGTCAGTAGCCGTATGACCTTTCGTGGAACGAAATATGGCATTCAAGAGAGAGTACTACTAATAAATTTAATTACATTTTTCAAATAATGTATGAAAACTATTCACAGTTTCAAGAAAATAATAGAGAAATTTTGCTACACAAAATTCACTCAGCTAATTTGTTAACTAAAATTACGTTACATTTCATAATTATATAGAAGCTACATTATAATTAGTGGCATTAGAGTGTACTACATCAATACTAAAAAAATTAAACTATTTGGTATATTTGTGTTAAGGAAATCGGAAAAAGTAATCGATGGAATTATTTGAAATTTGCAAGGACTATTCTTAAGGATTATTCCAACCAAATTGCAAAGTACTGTAAATATTGATAAATTACGAGAGCAGAAAAACAACTAAACTTCGCCGCTAATCAGTTAATGTGAATCTTCAGTCAAATGAGAATTGATGTAGAGGCGTCCGCCAGAGTTCAATTGCATTACGTGAGGCGGAAAATCCACTGAACGTATAATATAAATGACCGAATCGTAGAAGCAAAATTATATAAAAGCTGTGAAGAACATTGTTTTCAAGTACGTAGCATAAAAGTGAAACGAATTAAGAGGTCTTGACTACACGCTTCGTTTATTAAGTTGTCTGTGTAAAATGTATTTTCCTTCTGCCTGGATTTTTAAATAATTCATAAATACGTACAAATAATCGTGCAACACTAATAACAGTGTGCATATTTGTAGGTTCCTTCACGGTGCTTCATTTTTTAAAATAACTAAAGTGAAGATGTAATATAACGGAAATAGAGAAATATGAAAACGATCTTGTTACTTTATTATTTAATATTATGTAAGAACCTCGATATGTGTTATAAACGGTACAAAAGAGCAAGAAAGAAATACCATAGAAAATTGATTTAATAAATTAAAGATACAATTTTTAAAAAAATGCAGAATATAAGATATCAAAGGTTCCGGAACTTCTGGGTAATATGTCACGAATTTATTGTGTTTATGTATCCACATCACATTTACGTACGGGTAAGAAGTGAAGCTTTAGATGATACCTACAAGATATAATTCGTCCGAAGAGGAAGTTTACTGATCTGATTAACCATATTATTCCGAGGTCTTATGCATATTCTCGGCAAAGTAGACAAGATTACGTCCCCGAAGATGTGTTCCTCAAGCAATTACCAATATTATGATTTGGAGAAAAACAGGTTTCCTTCCAAACAATTTGATGACATTTCCGAAGAAAAAAAAACACTTTATTCTTAGAGATATATAAAAAGTTTAGTTTCTATATTTCAACAACATTATTTTGTTATTAAGTTGAATAAAAAATTTCAAATTAAAGATTACGTTATGCCTTTTCGTTTTGCCCAAGTGTGTAGAATAAATCGAAATAATACTACTGGAGCAAAAACCGTTTTTTAATATAAAATATTGTTACCATAAATTTAGCCATCTTTGTTTGATGTAACATAAAAACTTGTTAAACATTTATAATAAATGATAATTTTAGAACAAAGGATTAAATTAGAAATAAATCGCAGTATCATATTTTGACCAAAATATATCTATTAAAAGGAGTCGTCGCTCTAACAACATTGTTCGTGCATAATTAATACTCCTATAATGTAATCAAGTCTGACTAATTGTGATTATAGTACATTTGCGAACACCTCATTTCCGGAGATAAGCAAATATGAAATTTATAGAAATGAGAAGCGAATTTAGTAATTATGATTTAGAGGTGCAATTTTAAAAACTATTAATTCATTTCTAATTCCAAACTCGGTTTGTTTTGTGATATGATTAATACATGTGCAATTCGGAAAATTTACGGTTGTACAATTTAACAACAGCGGTGCAAGCAAATTAAATCCGTTCTGTGAGAATCGGTAATTTCTATATCAATGCAAAAGATATTTCTTAATGCCATTTATTTATTCTCTAGTTATCAGTATTACTTTTGCATTGCTTCTAAACACACATAACTTAAAATACTCAAATGGCACATGTATGGACGGAAAAAATTCAGGTCATAAATTGCTTTAATTTTAAACTTATTTTGTCATTTTAATTCATTTCTACGCTACTTTCCAATGTTTCTTACAGAGAAAATATGAGTGATGAAAAACCCAACCTTGGTGGATGATCTTGTTACTCATTGTTTGGTAAGTAATTAGGAAATAAATGTAGCAATAGTTTGTGGAGAAATCTTTTACGTTATTTCAAGAAGTGTCTTAATGTAGTATCACCTACCTTGTAGCAAAAATCGAGTTAACAGAAGGTTTAAAAACTCCAGAGCCAGTGTCCTACTATGATAATACAAAATTCAAAATTAAATTCTATGTTTGGGATAAATTAAGTTATTTATTACGCTGATTTAAAAAAATGATGTTATGTCACGTCACGTTATTTTACAATCGCAAAAATAGAATTAATGATATAATAAAGATGATATGATAAAAAGTGATTGGACTATAATTTCTGATTTTTTGTGATTCATTTTCAAGGTAAAATCCTTTGAATATTGATGAAATCAAATAAAAAATTCGAATAAAATTAAAATTATTTATTGGAACAAATGGAAAAGTATTTAAAATAAGGTAATGAATTAGTCATTGAAAATAATATTAGGATGACATTGGAGTCCTTCGAATTAACGTGTCATAGCTTTCTTTATCTGTGTATATTTTAAGAGAACATCAGCAGTAATCTGGGATAATATTCAAATGTCAATGCCCTTTGATAACGTCTCCCCGTGGTTCTTTATCTTGGTGGTAAATTTCCCACTTGGTACTTCGCAAAATTCGTAATCTTATGCTGCCCTTTTAACAGCAAACTGTCACATATAAAACAAAAGGAATCAAAACTGCTGACACATATTCTGGAAGACGTTACGCTGTAAAAAATGAACAAAAAACAAATAGTATTTCTATCAAAAGACAAATGATAAAACCACAGCATAAAACTTTGTGACATTTATATATGAACTCAAACATAGCTTTTAAAACTTTTTATCTTGTCATGTGATATTTAGTTACGATAGCGACGCTATTTGTTCATTTATTAATAATATGCGTTTTGATTAAGCATTTTTGAAGCAGTTACTAAAAAATTAACTTACCTGTAGCGTTACAGAAATAGCACCAATTTGACAAATTTTCTATTTTTAACGATTGTCAAAAAATCATTAAGTGATATCAGTTTTGAAGTCAGAATTCGCGATATATTTCGAAACACTTGAAATTTTGAAAATCCTAAAATCATGTAGCCTTGTATAATAGTTTATAAAAACAAATATACTTTTTTAAACTATTAAGAAATATTTTCTTGTTTAAAAGAAAACTAAAAAGAGACGTAATTATGAACGATCTTATTTATCTTGTACCTTGTACTCAATATGTACTTTATCTTCAAATGAAGACAATCGCACTTAATCCCTATCATTCATACTGAGTTATGCTCGGGTCAAGTTTGTGCTTGTGTGAAGTCGACAGTTAGACATTATCCATGGTTAAACATAGTTTGAAGTTATTCTCATTCGGAAACTTCACAAGGGAAGTTTATTAGAGAAAAGGTAAAACAGTAGGTGGGAAGGTACAAGTTAGGAAGGTGGTAAGTTGCATCGATGAGAGATGTTCAAAGCACGAACACTACAGGGGACAGAGTATGTAATCTGGAAATCAAGGGTATAGGAGATCAGATTGTCACTAATGAAATGGAAAGACAGATTGTAGGATTCACCTAATATAAAGATCTAGATTTTAACACAAATGGTACAGTAAGAGAGTGCCTCATAGAACACTTTTCAGTGAAGAGCATTAAAATTCTCTGAAGTTGATGATGACGATACTGACATGACGGAGGAAAATACTAGATTCAACTACCTGTGACACTACCATTTTGGTGGTTGTGGGACTACTGGGAATTGTTCCTCAATTCAAAAGACATTTTTCTCCAATCAGTAGACAGTCAAAATATTAAAGAATTATAACCTGATGTTCAGTCATAATTTCATACATGGGTGGAATTGACCGCAATGCCTTACTGGCCACAAAATATGCAACAGACAGTCCCTCTTTAAAATTGAGATATTTTGACAGACATTTCATTTTTCTCGTTGTATGAATATAAACCCCACTCATCATTCCATGAAACCATTAATATCTGAAAAATTCCATACTTTTTTCGCTTTTATGCAAATGAGCCAAGAGGGAAAATCCCTAATTCTCTAATATATATACCATAGACATATGCTAAAAATTTATTTCAGGTCTTGAAGTTATCGAGTAGTTAAAGAATGTTGTGAACTTTCCACTGTAGAACAAAGATATAATATTATTTTATTGTTCAATGTTTGGACACAAAGTATGTGTGGTCTTTTGTAGACCAACTTTAATATCTACCCCCGTATAATCCAAAGAATTAAATTTTTTTCGGTTTTTAATTTCCTTAATATCTCTAAAAAAACAATATTATTTTGGTATGAACTTTGTTCATTATTCAGTACATCGAAATCAAATATGAAAAATATTATTGATTGAAAATTAATTTTTTTTCACCTTTATACAATCTCATTTTATTATTTCCTCTCTAATAAACCTCGAAGTGACAGTCTATGGCACTCCTATGTTTACGGAATACTCACAAAGGACCTCACGGTTTAGAATATGCCGTTTCCACTCGCCACATAAACGAAACAAAGTCAATGACATTTCCCGTGCGACATTGTAAAACATTCAGTGGCACTTCTATGGCAAAGCAGTGGCGTATAACGAAAACATTTCACCGCGCATAAAATGTTACAAGCATGTACGCTTTCAAGCTTTCAGAGCTGAGGATGATTATGCGTACGTCAAGCGAAGCGTGTCAGAAAGTTTCCACGTTTAGGGCTGACCAATACATTTCGTGCCGGCTCGCTATTGCGAAGAGTTCGACACCTTCCACGCTCGAACAGAAATAAAAGGCATCAATATAATATTCTGATTATTTCAACTTCATATGTTATAGAAAATAACTTCCTCATCACAAATTTCTAAGATAGACGATAATTGCAAGGTTTTAACTAATGGATATTTTTATGCGAATAAAAGATGATGGAAAGATTGGAGCTGAATAAAAAGAGGGATTGAAACTAAAGTAAATACAAACACTGAATATAATACATGTACACTTTCCCCCCAATATCCGCACTTCCAATATGGCCAAGAATTCCTTATAATATCATTAAGTATCAAGGTTATGAGAGTTCAAGAAAAATGATTTAAGAAAAGAAAGAAATTCGGACAGATGAAAATAGTGGAGAGCCAGTTTGTCATACGGTGAAGTAAACAACACCCCCCGCGAATGTTTCGATTTCTGTCTCTTCGCCGTTTTCACCTGGCTGAATGTTACCACGTGTCTTGTCCATACTTAGGCACACACGAAAAGTTATGCGTGTCATAAATGGTAACATAGGGAATTCTTCACTCAGTGACAAGACTTACGTTTCCTTCACCTTCGTAAGGATGAATTCTCTCTCCTCACGACGTGTTTTGCAGAATGAAGTGTAGTTAGTGTTTGTATTTGTGTAACACTAGAGTAATATGTATATCAAAGTTAGTTTCTACTGGTCATTACCAATTATGTTCACATTTATTTCGTAAGTGTTGCTATTGCGTATACTATGGAAATGTATCGGTAACTTTTTTAATTAATTGTTTTGTAATAATATTTTGAGTAAAAATTTATCAACAAAATTTAATGTGTTTTCTAAAAAATAGCTACTTATTTTTATTAATATAAGTATTGTTTCGTCAACAGAAAGTTCATACCTTCAGAAGGAGTATAGACACACTTTGTAGAAAAAAAATTATTTCAGAATGTAAACATCGACTTTATTATGCGTTTCATCTCTAGAATTATGGAGAACCATTAAAAAGATACAGTACGATTAGGAATTAAAAAAGGAACAGGGGATACCGGGACTACTTCCGCTACGATGCCGGTTTGCATTCATTTACTATTTTCTCAGCAAAGGACCGTAGGAGCGCTATTGTCAGAAACGTTGATTAAGGTTTTTACTGTGTGTCATCCATCATTGTTTCAGTCTCATAGAAAGTACACTTGTTTGAGGACGAAAATATTTCAATTTTTACTACCCAGTAATTTTAGCACGAAAGGTGTTTGTTGATTAAAGCCAGAATATATTGTAGCGTCTCCAATAACTGTGTTTCAATCATTAACTAGGACTGCATTCATGAGTTGGGTTTTGTTATAGAGGAGAGTGTGGTGGTCATCTTGTTTTGAAAATGCTGTGTGTTTACAGAATCATGTTGGTTTAATTTCGATTGGATGAACTACGCCAATTAGCTCTGCTGAATTGCAAACTTAAACCACTCTTTAGTTCGACTTTATTTTTCCAAAGTTATTAAAATACAATGAAGCATCTAAAAACCTCATAAGTATACTTCGGGGGATAATCACCCTGAGAACCTATTAGGTAAAACATTGGTCTATTATGATCGTCGGGTCCACTGTACATATACAACTTTCGTTCCCACCGATTTTGGCATGTAGCTATAGGATATTTGCTTAGAACAGTGTCAACCCCACATGGGTTTCTGAAGAGGTGCTGACGAGTGTCGGCAGCACCCAACCGTGTTTCAAGATATTAAATCCTCCAATATTCACTGAAGGCGCCCAAAGTTCGCCTCTCTACTGCTTGAGTACAATATCTGAGCTGAATTCACAAAGTGGACAATTCAGTTTCGTAAATCAGGTTTTACCGTAAGGGTTCAATACCCTGCTTCCTCAAATTGGTCCGCATTCGAGTGCCGTTGGGTTGTTTACCAATCATCACTTTCTCAGATGTCTGATTCTTAGCCCAGGATCCAACATCTGGAATTGGGTACAAAGTCGACAGGACGCCCTCTTTATTTGATAGGCTTACCCCTACCCACGAGGAGTACTCAGGTTTTTATTGTCTCTACCTAGGTTCTAGGGCTTGCCTCCAAGAGGTTGAATGAGTGACTTCCTAAAAAATCCTCTGTGTTTATCTCGAACGTCCAGTCATTTTATCCTGTTCTTTGAGATTGGGAGAGGAGTATTGTCCGAGTAGAGTAAACACAAAACGCTGGAACCCCGTAGCTACCTGCAATTAAAAGGACTGCCCCTTCAATGTGAGTCCGTCGAGTCCCCCGGAGTGGGGAGCTCTTCTCGTGTTAGACATATTACCGCATCATCGTTGGATAAGTAACCGCCAACGACCCTAGATAGAGCGTACATTTCTTAAACCCGAAGGGCACGAATCAGTGCCTCAGCACCCAAGATGAGATATGGGATCGTCCAAGTAATCCAGTGGCGGAAATCAGAAACCGTTTGACGCAAACACTTGACTAACCTATATCCTGGGAAGAATTTTGACGTTGATAACAACACATTTTATACAACAGCAATAGTCAAAGATTGCCCAAGAATGACGCATCAGAACAAATTATTATGAAAACTAAAGAAACTAATGAAAACTGTTCAAATAATCAATCAACTGTCTTTTAACGTTAATTCTACTGTCTTCTGTATTTTCAAGGTAGGATAGGATGCAGAAATATAAGGAAGGAATCATTTGAAAGATAATTCTGCGTAAAAACTTAACAAACATGTTCCAAACCCCTGTACGTAGGTGGAGTGAGCAAAAATGGATGGGGGAAACACAGCATGGTTTTCAAATTCACATTTACCAGTACTCCGATTTGCTGTGGTCGCGCAAATTAAACTGCCGTGTCGCTATGTGCATTATCCCAGAAAGGTACTGAATATTTCAAGCTGGTTACAGTTAGTGCTGCTGCCATGCTACGTTCCATTAAAAATACAATGTAATGCCAAAACTTCAATTTCAATTAGTTTTATGTAAAATTTTTCATTCTATTGATTCTATTGCTTCAATTTATAATTTTAGTATTACATGTTATTTTAAAGTGTGACAAGTTCATTATCATAAAATAGTTGCTCCTATTTGACGTTGTCTCATTTCCCTTACGGTCTCGAAAATTTACATCAATCAGTATCATTTAACAAAATACACAAACATTTTGAAAACAGGTTTCTTAATATATAATTTAAAAAATTCTTCAAATGAAATTTGTTTGGTTAGCTGATACAATAATATGAATCTCAAACAATACACTTTATTAGTTTATGGGTACACGATAGGATAAGGATATGTTTAAAATAGGTACAGTTTTTCATTTTCAAATAACCGTTGGTGCTCCTTTTTTCTTCAGAATTTCTTCAGTATTTTTAAAGTTGCAAAGCTTTGTTGAATTCACTGGAGTTTTTCATACTTATCAAATGTGGAACATTTCGATAATCTCTGTGAGTCAAGAACTGTGATTTTTTAATGCTTAGAGGAACCCCGAATTTGTGCAGCAAGTATTCCAAATTAGAAAAATAACATATCGTCCGAATTCCAACAGTTGTAATGTCATATCTTCAAAAGACATTCAGGTCTTATTAGCGCAGATACGTAAATAATAATTTAAACATTTCTAAATGAATAAAACAATAAATATTCAGTCAAAACGTTATCATTTAACTAGAAAGGAAACAAGGAGGAAATAAGGGCAAATTTAAAGTTAATAAATTTTCCCAATAGTCCACGCATCATTTAACACATTTCTCAGCGAATGGTTTCGATTTCTTGACTTTTGTTGGTAACATTTTATATTTATTTTACTTGCTTTTTAGTGTATTTCCTCTCTCAGATCCATTTACAAATTAACCGCAACGCGTTTATCCGTTCATCGCATCAATGGATGGGCGCTTCTTCTGTAATTGCAGATCAGAGGTAAGACACGTAGCGGAAGTGGAGCATTCCGCTGAAGAAACATGTCCGAAAAAGACCACTGTCATTTTCAATGCTTCTCCTCTTACATTTCTCGCTTTCGCTGTCCAAGCGCGTTCCCATAGCCCGGCCACTTCTGTTGTTCACTTCAGTAGAGCAGAAATATAAATAATCACCCTCTTTTTAAACTGTTTTTTAAATTGGTACGTACGTACTTGTCCTGATATTATTTTAGTTGCTATGAAGTTCTATAATAACAACCAATCACGGTCAACAAAGTCATGATCCTGGCACTTAAACAAGCGTGAACATATTGTCTCAATACACTTTGCGAGGAAAAAACTCAAAAACTGGTGCCTACTTTCCCCGCATGATAAATTTTTTTAGAATCAGGAAATATAACCGTAAAAAAGGGGTAAATAAAAACAAACGAACTATCACAGGCGCAAGAATACAGCCTGCAAGACATACATGTGCACCACTAAATTGTCCCGAGGAGTAGGCATGTAGATATGCGACGTTCTAACATGTAATAAAATGCGTGACTCGAATGGTACACCGAAGAATGCTATGGATGATATTCACCTGATGTCACCAAATAGTTGAAGACAATCGAATATAAATTGATCACCCGAACTTTTTATTAAATAGTCGTATTTACTTACAATTATTTTAAGCTACTAAAATCAGTAACTAATTATTTCTCATCTGTCTGGAGTAAGATTTATTCCAATACGAGTAAAAGTGTTTCACACTGGATAAAAATTTTGAAAGATTTTATCACTCAAATAACAACCTCATTGTCTCATTATAATCAAACAACGATGAATTCTCATCGGACCTTCCTCCTGAAAGTGCTTTTTTGTGCGAAGGCGGAACCGCTGAATCGGACCCAGTGGCTGCGCTGAGACTTCCTGTGCCAAGTAGTGGCACGCGGGGGAACGAATCGTAACATCCGAAAGCGACGCGCTTCATCGCGCTCGAGAGGAAGAGGACTGCGACCGCTGGCGCCGGAACTGTCGCAATGGACTAGCAGCGGGTGCAACTTCAGGATCGATGTAAAAGTCGTGTATCATGTTCACAATAAATATTTTGAGATGTCAAAAAAATAATTAATTAATTATGATAATTAACATTTAATAAACGAAAACACAAATAATATAATAATATTCCACTAATCTCAAATACGATCTAATTTCGCATCGAATTTCACTAAATTCGTATAAGATTGGTGTACAAAAATATATCAGGGTAAATATATTTTCAAGCTTTTTCTTCTATGTCCTGTCCACTGGTTAGTTGCCGGATAATGGGCTCGCCATCCCTCCTCTTGTGATTATTATTATTATTGTTGTATTTGTAAATGTTGAAACGTTTTATTGTTTAAAATATTGTTAATTTGACAATTTGAAGTAATTCACAACATGAAATGTGCAATCACACCGGTAAACAGCATAAGGTCAAAACACATTAAATGAATTAATTTTTGTCGAGAACCCTAGATACCCGTTCTGAAAAATAACCTTTTTTTTTGTCGGCCTGTTAATTATTAAATAATGCTTCTTACATTTTAATTATTTTAAACTGTAGTCGTTCACCTATCGTTTTTATTGGAGCGGATTTTATGAATAAAATGTTTTATATACATTTATCATTTCCTTATGTAAATAATTGTGTAATTATCAATTCCTTACGTAATAATGATGTAAAATATTTATGTCAAATACTTTCCATCAAAGTATTAAAGAAATACATATCCGTTTACTATATAGCAGAACATATTTAATTTTCTAAATATAAAAATAGTTAAAATTACATTATTGACCTCCATTAAAATTACATGGGCTATTTCTAATAAATAATACAATCAGTAACAATGCAAATACTTTATTCTGAATAAACGTTAAAGAAAAGCAATAACAATTCATATTAAATAACATCAGTATTCATATTCGTGCAAACTGACATATCATTGACTAATATCATTCTCAACAAAAACATTTGTCAGTAAGCAAAACATGACAACAGTTAACAAGTTAACAGAACTCAGAAAATATTTTGTATATTATAATTTACTGGTGCAAAATAATTTCTATTACTAGAAAATATGACTTAGATTGTCAGTTTAAAAAAAACAGAGAATAAATAAATTATGATCCGTGACTGGTCAATATAAGATTGGGGGGAGGGGGCAGGATATACGAGGAAACCGTTTGAAATGCAGCCATAAATAGCTGGCACAATCGTACGTATTGACATAATTGCGTAATTTCGTATTATTTGAACAAGTCTAATGGTGATGATGGTGACCATGATCACCATGATGATATCCCCAGTGCTTATGCTCGTCGTGGCCATCTTTCTTTCCATGGTCAGAGTGATGACCATGGTGATGTTCGTGACCTCCATGTCCGTGATGTCCATGGTGGTCATGATGATGATGTCCGTGATGGTGATGTCCTTTCTTTCCATGGTGGTGATCATGGTGACCTGCGTGATGGTGTCCACCTTTGTGGTGACCTCCCTTGTGATGATGATGCTCATGATGATATTTTCCATGCTTGCCATGATGCCCTTCATCATGGTCTTCGTCGTAGAATTCCTTCTTCTTCGCATGCTCGTCCAGCTTATGTATTTCGTGATGACCTTTCGTGTGGTGACCTTTGTTATAGTGACCCTTTTCACCGTACTTGTGACCTTTTTCTCCCTTCTCTCCATGGTGATGTTCACCGTAGTATCCATGGTCATCGTGGTGATGTTTCTTGTGACCTCCATGGTCATGGTAATGACCGGAATGACCTTCTTTATCGTGATGTCCCTTCTTTCCGTGTTCGTGATGGTGATGCCCTTTATGTCCCTTCTCATCCTTGTGTCCATGGTGATGGTGGTGGTCCTCATGGTGACTATCACCCCCACCTTTTTCATGGTGATGGTGACTGGAAGCGGTTTCCAAGTCAAGGACTTCGACGTCATCCTCGCGTCTCTCAAGGCCGCGAGCGTGGGCGTAGGAGACGGTCACCAAAAGGACAATACATCCCAGAAGGAGCGTGGACCCCCTCATGACGTCTCTGGTGGTCACCAGGAGTCAGTCAATGATTGTGATTCTAATACAACTGCGTTGGTGGAGGCTGAGAAGTGAGTGATACGGTGGAGCTGTTTCGGGCTAGTATTTATACATCGAGGTTTTCCTTGGCTGACTGGGAAAATGACAAATCTTCCAAGCGCGCCTGCAAGCGTCTTTGCGCAGCACTCTGCTCCTACTTTAGCGATCGGGGTTTTTCACCCAAGTTGCGCCAAAGACGAGAAAGTGAATGATTATTCGTATAAGCCTACATCTTGATACCTATAATGATTGAATATTTACTGTCTCCAGCATCACTAAATGTAGAGGAAATTTATCTCACATGATAATATGAATTATTTATTTAATTGAAAGTGTTTCCCTGAAGTAAATAAATAATTAAGAACTTCCAGAGTACCGCTACAAGTTTTGACGAAAAATGAATATTTTTAAAAAAATTTGAAATCTTGAATTTTAACAAGAAATTTAGAAAGTTATCGAAATTATCGAAAACAATTTTAATATTCCTTTCTCTTATTTGAGATTAATTTCTGTCGATGCTTCATGATCCAAGACTGGTATACGACAAAATTTAACTTTCTCTTTCCTTATATTCTTAGTCTATAATTATAATCTGTAGGTTTTTTTTCGAATATTTTCTATGGATTGAAAATTGAGGAAACGTGTTTTGTTGACTCCATGATTTCTCATAGCTCCGAAACTAGGGTGCGAATATAACTCCGAACTGAGTACACGGCGCGTTGTGTTTTGTTCTTCTTTCCTTCGTCATTCGAAGGGGGCGCGGTAGCTGGTGGGGTGTGCGATCGGCGGCACTAGAGTCTGATCTGTTTCCCCATTCTCTGAAGAAACTGCTTGTTGTGTTTTCTTTTTTACTTACTCATTGAAAAGCTTTCTCTTTTTTACATCCTCCAGAGTGTCGATGGAGCACGAGAAGCAGTAAGGGACAATAGGGCGGCGGATTGGGCAAAATTCTTTACAACAGGCATCTCTCTGTCGACATGGTATTGAATCCTTTCAAGAAAGTCCTTCATATAAGAGGCGTTGAGACTAAAATGGATCAAGTTCAAAAATTTAAGAAAAATACGGTTATAGTGCGTATTGACCCATCTAAGTTGTAATTATTTCAAAACCATGGAAAATCTAGACTAGATTTTAGTCTGATAGTTCTATAATTTACTCACGATATACACTCATAGATAGTTGTCTTCGGCAGCAATACATTGATGAATAGTATATCAACTAAAATTGATATATAGTTCACAAATTTAAAAAAGTGACCCTGATCCACTTTGGTCCTTAACGCTTCGTGTATGTCGTCAACATTTCATAAAATTTAGACAAAAAGAATAATCTTAACTTATATTTCGTCAGTACTTTGGCATTTCAGTGGCATTTACAGAAAAATTAACTTTTTCATTCATTAGTCTTACCGAGTTATAATTAAACTAACTTTCACTCTGTAACAATAAGAAAAATATTTTGACCTTTTTTACGTGCGGACATAATTAGAAGTTTCGCGTTCTTTACCCCACCAATTTATGTCCCCTACTTGACCAATCTTCATATAATGAGAGAAATGGTATTGCACTTTCATGAAAATATCAATGATAATGTAATTTTGTTAGGATAAACCAAATTCATTATAAATTTGTAAGAACAAAGTTTGTGGTGGATACAAATAACAGTATATTATAAAAAGGAAGTTGTGTAAAGTATTCAATAAACTCTCGATGTATTCTAAAAGTTGAAATTCCTTTCTTCAGTCATCAATGGATCTCAGTTGTAACTTCAGATTATAATTTTATAAGTAATAATATAAATAAATCAGACATTTTGTGTCTGTGTTCACAAATTCGAATGGGTCAGAAGCTACGAAATTTCGCGTACACGTTCTTAAAACGGCGACCAAGAACATAAAGTGATTTTTTGTTTTCGATTTCAGTTTGCTCTTTAACTTAAAGCAATTCTTTGAAAACATCGCGATGCTTACGACGACTTCGGCGAGCTCTAGAGACTTGAAATTCGGTTCGTATTATCTGAGGTGGGTCTAAGCACACCCCCAAGAAAGTTTTTCGAAATTCAATTTAGATATGTTTTATTGAACGTTACACATTCCCCAGAATTGATCCGTGAGGATTTCCGAACAAGTTTTGTAAATTATAATGAGATATTTTAAATTAATTTTTAAGCTTTGAGAAGTCAGTACGAGACATAAAGTTATGTAGCGTATCTTTAGAAATGTAATTAGTTATTTTCTCCTCGCTATATGACTAGAGCATTTACACAATAACTTAAACCCGTACATTTAATGAAGTAACCTTTCGCTATCAACTAAGTTATTCAAAATAATGTTGCCATATTAATGGTTCGATGATATAGTTAATGGTTAGATGATTCGTATATATGTGTGGGAGAGGAACAAAAATATTTATATGCTACGACAATTCGCTAAGCAATAGAATGATTCTAAAACCGGTTTATGAGAGACATCCATCATACTAAAAACTCACCCGTAGATCTTTAGCAAACAGGAGAATTTTTAAGAGTTGTTGGAGTTGTCGTAAAAGGTACACCTACGCAGAAACGCATTTTACGGCAAACGAAGTGACTTTGGGTAAAGAGTTGAAAAAATTCGCTCTGTTACACAGTATAAACATAGCATTACTGCACTTAAATCATATTCTTACTTTTTAGTCTAAAATCTGTGATACTAAAAGGTGGAATAAGGTTATGTTGTGTTATACAACATATTGTTTATAAAATATTTTGGACAGGGTTTACCTCCCGTTTTCCTTCAACATATAATAATAATAATAAATTTATTGTCAAAAACAGTACAAACTGCGTATGACCACGTGGAGAACAATAAACTAATTTACTCTCCGGAAGCAAGAAAGAGACAATCCCATCAATTCCGATCAAGGGCCCTAAGGCAGAGGCGGATTCAAAAACTTTTTGCATAAGTTCCTAGATAAGATAAAAAGTTAGCTGCGAGTTATAAAACTAATAGAATGTCAATATAGTCTCGGGCGTGGGGGCGAGAAAGTTATTAATTCTTTCGTTATTATTAATCCCAGATTTTAATAACTACATTTTGGAAATAATACACTGATAACAGCACAAGTTTGTTAAATAACTTATTTGAGAAATATTAAATGCGCCAGTGCCCTTGCCCTTGATGGAAATTGGTGGGATGGTCCCTTGGTTGTTTCCGGATAGTAAATTAGTCTATTATCTCCACGTAGTCATTCGCAGTTTGTAACGGCTCTTTTGTCAATAACTTTATTTATTTATCGACGAGATACAATTTGAACTTTCCCCATTCCATACTTAATCCAAATTTTATCTTTAACTAAGTTTTACCATGCTCATAGTGGTGCTATAATACTCATGACACCAACAGTTAAGGTTACAAATTTTCTTTAGAAAAATCGCTAAAACAAAACTGTTATATTTAGCATTTGATTAATGTTTCGTAATGTATTCAAGTAACACGACGTTTTTTGAATTTTTCTTCTTTATTGATGTTTCTTTACCACTTGAAGTCACAGATATTAATTTTAATTAGAAATAAAGGCGCCACCCTGATGAAATGTGCAAGTAGTACCGGGATGGATCTGTATATCCTCTTGTGTGAGTAGCGAGCTCCTCCTTCACCAGAAAATTAGTATTCATACATCATGACTTTTTTTAAGGCTTTGCACCCTGACATATTAAGTAGATAAGAAGGTTTAACAACAGAACGAACGAGATTCAAATAGCACCCCCAATGGAAAAATCCACCAATACCTCTCAGAACTCACGATCTTGACCCGCAGCAAGGTCGGCTCTCCTAATGTGATATATTTCACTTAAACCTGTCCGAGGTAAATGCATTTTACAGTTCCCTTTCCATCCGATCAGTGCAGGGTTACTTCAGTGGTCAGGTTGCGATCTGTAACATTTATGGTCGGGTGGGGTATACAGTCACCCCAAAAGAAACTGCGTTTTTTCGCGGAACGTGGAAAAAATAATAAAAACTACTCTCATCAGGGATACATATTTTATTATTATCATCGTTTTATTCTAAATTTATTAGTAATAAAGAAGACAGGGAGTATTCACCTGAACGATGTAATAGTGACGAATTTCGTGGCAGAGGTAATAATCAATTTCATTACTCATAAAACTTATTACACTCACTCCTTTGTGTTATTTTTAATTTACTCAGCGTGCAAAAAATATAAAAACTAAAAATCAATAAAATTCTATTATGTGTGATTAACGATTACATCTAAACTTGACACATTTTTCACAAATATGACACCCCAGCACAAACAAAGACATCGACATTTGCAGCGAAGACAGACGCAAGCAACCCATAATAAATTGTTAGGAAGCTACTGAAAGTTTCAACTTACGAGATAAACTTGTGTTTCAGAATAATTAGATACATGGTGAGTTGTGACACCCCACCCGACCGTATAAGGCTTTAATGAGGGATAATGATGTGACCATAGATCTCTTACTCATAAGAGTCGAATCAGAGTTTACGAACTTGTTTGAAACACTTTGATCCTATTTTGCTCTCAAACTATGTTAACGTGAAAGATTCTCAATGCAATGCAAAAGGAAGATTACTATCAGGAATAATCAAATGTACACAATTCTTTTCATATCATTTCTGCAACCAACAATTGTAAAGGTATTTCAAAATATTTATAAATTTCGTAGATTAAATATTTGCTTGTTTAATAAGGCAAAGCCTTATTATAATGGACTAATATATAGAATAAATGGTTGTCCGTACATATGATCATTTTATAACAAATACTTTCTACAAGTGTATAATGCAACGTTCCTTGTAAACGAGCCACGCGCCGTTCGCGCCTCAAAGTGCAGACAGCAGCGGCCGTGGCAGAAGGTAGCGTGAGCTGACTCGAATCTGATCAAATCTATATAATCTATATAAAGCTTATCATGTCACTAAATGACATAAATTATGAGGCACTTACCGGCATCGTAGAAAGTTGGTTGAGGTCACTTTAAAATCGTCTTGGAGGCAATTGGGGAACGAATTTTCGTCGCGTCCCTCCTTCATTTTCAAAAATAAGAAAATGTATTTTTTTACAAAAACATTTTTTTACAAAAAAAGTATGAAAATGGCATAGAAAGGATTTTTTTTTAAAATTTGCATTTCTGTTGAATTTCACACAAAGAAAATTTAAACCACATTTATTTGTTAATATGATTGGTTCTTATATCATCCTTCACTATCTTTATTTTTCAAAAATATTTAGTTTTCGAGAAATATGGAAAAAGGGATTTTTTTCAGTTTCTTCGTATATTCCTGAAATCTCTGTAAGTATCAATCACTTAGCATTTTAATTTAAGTCAGGTTAACCTTATAAAAATAATTTGTCATTTTTACTTGAAACATTTTCATGGTAGATGGACAGTTTGGGAGAAATATAATTTCCGATTCGAAACTGATTTTCCTGGTGCGACCAAAAGAAATTGAAGAATCTTATATTGTATTGTATATGGAATGTGGGGTATTATTTTATTCGTAAAAATTGCTGAGTTTGAAAATTTCTCTAATTTTTTTTCTAAAGGGAGTTTCGGTGGATATTTATAAATGAAGAGTGTGGTTTAATATTTCAATCTTTCTAAAAAGCTATTGTTGCTCGAGTTTATTTCAATAGATCTTCGGCCATGAATTTTCGAAGCTGATGAAAAATGATGTGCCGTACAGGTGGTGTATGGAAGGCATGTTCTACTTAAATACTTAATGCAATATCCATCAGAATGCATGTTTATTTTGAACTGGATGACAAGACTACTAATCTTAAGTGACAAAATGTGAACGTTGGCAAGTTTTGTTCATTGTAACTTCTGGTCTATTGAGTGATATGCGTTTTGTGATTGATTTGCACATACTTCATTGTTCTACTTGTGATAATTTTTTTTTATTTATTAATTTTTAAATGTTGATTTTTGATAGCAAAATTAACAAGAACGTTCAAGGTGTTCGTATGGTACAACCGTGTATGAATAATAATAATTACGAAGAAACAATATAAACATTTATTACGTCGTACAAGACCAAACAATTAAACAATTATTTTCCCGGACATGTTCGTTCGCTGTGGGGCGCTGAGAGGGAAGATAGTATTTATTGTTAGCTTTATATTATTATTGCCGGTGCTTTAAAGCTCGCTTGCTTTATGAATTAGTTGGTTATTTTATCCTAATTTTCAATTAGAAGTTGTGTTTTAGAAAGATGTATCAGTTTACCATGTGCAGAGCCACACGAAGAGCTAATTAGTGTCGAATGTGCCAATGTTGAAATTTTGACAAATAATGGTGTCTAGAAAAAATTAAACTTTATTTGATTTTAAGAAATTTCAAGTTGTGTACAACGTTGTATTGAAAATAATGCAAATATTTTAGAGATCATGTGTATGCAAATGTTTGAAGGAGCGACGGAATGCACAGAAAAGATTCTTTTGACCAGGCTGCGGTAGACCTTCCTTCACCCTGCTTTTAACAAAGTACATGCAGTTCACTTATATTTCTTTCGAAACATTAATATTGTGTGTATGATTTTTTCTCGGTAAAGTACTTGACGTAAAGTTTTCTGAATTATTTCAATATTTTTTATTTTGAACGATATGTATCAATTTCTGCAATCTTATTTGTTCTGTTTCAAACATGACTGCATTATTTTTTACAATCAATGTTCATAGCAAAGTTACCGTGAGTATTAATAATTCATCATTCTTAATCTACGCAAAGTACTGCCCCTAATATTAGACATAACGTTTCATAGAAGCATAAATATATTTCTCTCATTGGAGTCGTGGGGAAATACTAGTTGTGATACAAAGCAAGACAGCACCAGCGCTCGCGTGGGGAAATGTAGTCGCTAATACGTGATTGCCATTTCAAAATAACAATCTCTTATCAGGGACCACATATCCTTCAACTAACGTATGTATTTGATGTTATCTTTCTGATGCGAATGATACTCATAATATTTTATAATATAACTTTGTTTGAGTTAACTTTTATTTACATAATTTATTATTAAAATGTGATATATGATAAGCGGTCAGGGTTCCTCGAGCTCCTCCACTGCCTACGTTGAGGTACAACGATATTTCAAAAGACACCTAAAACTGCATCTGGCATCTATATATAATGGCATCTGAGATGCATGTTTGATACCCAGAAATAAATAAGAAGCTATATGAAATCCCTGACTCTTGAAGAATGATTATTTAACGGAAGAAAAATGACCGAAGTCCGCCGTCACAACATGAAGACCCGGTTCTGGTTTGTCCCCACAGAACATGGCTTATGTTTATTTATTCAAATTGATTTCATGTTACTTCATTTTTTCATAATATTCACTTACTTTTTATCATATATTTTGGACCACACTCTATCTCCTACCTTCATTAATCGAGTTTTCATCTTTTTAACCATTCAGAAAAAATACCAATTGACCCAACACTACGTCGAACAACATTTTTGGTGTTTAATTTTGCAGATAATGCAGTTTATAATTTGAAAGCAGTTCTTGATAGTGAAATGGAATTCGTATAAAAACGTAGGAAAGAGTCGGAAGCTTAAAGCAAATTGGAAATTATACTTCTATATTGCAAAAAGCCAAATTTGGATTTATTACATTGTTGTATTGATTACCTGGCAATTACGTAAAAGCGCGATATTTTCTACAATAACATGTTACAGAGTCATATTTTTTAAACCAAAAGTATCAGGCACAGAGTAATTATAAATTTGAAGCGATAATGATGAGCAGACTTGTATCAGCTAGTAAAAGGAAACAGTTTCAGGATATTGTATTTCTGGCTTAAATGTATATAATGCGTTCAAAATATAAAAGTAAAAATACACTTCTTCAAATATAGTTGTAATATCTATAGTTATGTCCGTAATAACCTGTTACTGGAGCATATGAAAAATGTTCTGTCCGCAACGCCCCAAAAACTGCAAGCAACAAAATTTAACAAATAACTAATAACAATGAGATAATTTACAAGATCACTAACTTATTTTGTGTAGCAAAAACTGTTAATAAAGAATTATTTGATTTCAAAAATGATTAATTAAATAATTGAAGTAACATATAAAATAATGAATGGGATATAAATAATATATACAAACGATCTGAATGTTTTATAGACAATTTAATTTTAAGTTTCGCATTAGAAGCTAAAGGTCGTGATGTTTTATTTACGATTTTAGTTGGTCATTATAAGCATTGGTTTTTTCTTTATTGTGACATGTGAATTTCATTCATTTGATTCAGATTTGAACTCATTCTTGTCATCATGAGGACATTAGGAAGTCCTCATTCACCCGCGCTGCCATCTTGGTTCCAGTGAGCCACTGGTAGATCACGCGGTAGAACGGCAATGGAACACTGCCTTGTGCAGTCTCCCCTTCAAAATGCCGAACGAATACATACACACATACATACATTTGATTCAAAATTGTCTTTAAAATACTCAGATCATTTATGAACATTATTTTTATTCAGAAGAACAGATGTTAAACATTATTATTAATTAATTGGATTGTTGTGAGAATTTGCTCAAAATAATATGTTGTAAATTTGCCTCAAAATTAATTATGTTATCATTCAAAAATACCTCAAATTAATGTTTGGCATCAAAATCAATTACAATAAAAAATTGAATTAATGTCTTGATGTAAACGTAATACTACTACTGTCTGCATTTACTTCACTCTAGATGAATAAGAATTACTGCCATGAAATTGCATTTTAAATCGAATCTAGAGCCGTGGTCAAAAAGTATTTAGTTTCGCGATTTCTCGATACTGTGATGTCAGAAGATATCGAGAACCGTAAAACGGTACATCGCTAGTTACGACAAAATATTTTTTTAAGTAGAGAGAAAACGGATTTCTTCTAAAATGCCATTCATATAAATCCACGCGCGATTTCCACACAAAATGTTTCCGCAGCGAAAATGACAACTTTTCACTTGGTCACGCTCATTACTGTAATCGCAGAGAATTGCAGCGCATTGCATTGCAACCACGTAGCCACTCGAGGATAGCCGAAGGAATACGTAACGAGAATGTCATGAATGTTAAACAAACCATGAACACATTGCATAAGTGCAGACCCCCACGCCTGCGGTGTTGACTGCCTGTCAATGACTTTATCAGACGCGGTTGGAGACGTATAAAATAGGGATCGTGTTAATACCGACCATTTGGACAAACAATGGGACTTGCGTTGGAGCCTTGTGCTGTTGTCCGTAGCTCAACGGAAAATTAGGATTCAGATTATGTGTAAAATTGTATTTAAATTTAAGCAGTTAATAATACTAAGATTCCCTGGAAACATACATGTAAATATATTGTAAAGTGGGTAAAGTAATTTATCTTAAAGCCTCGGCAATAGGAGGGGGATATGTGGCCAGTATATCACTTCGGCTGATTTGACACCAGGATAGTCTCGGTACTCATTTTACAATAGGCTGAGTTCTGACTGTCAGTCAACATCCTGACTGACTCTGGTATGATGAAAGCATCCATCCGGGCATTCAGCCATTCATTCAGAAATTCGGTGCTCTAAAACCACTATGTCACACGATTCCCGTTCCTTGCAAGTAGAGGTTAGTTTCTTTTGTTAATTTTTCACATTCTCTGGTTTATCTCTTAAATTCACATATTTTTTTTAGATGAGCAGCTGAACACAAATACGATTATCTTTCACTTGTTCTTGTTTTAATTGCCCACTTCTATTTATGTTCAGGGCTTTCAGTTTACACTTCTCCGCATTACTTGTAATCAGTGAGTTTTTTCATTGCTATGTGGTTTATCATGAGAGTGATTCGCTTCTCAGTAGATGTCATTAGTGGTATCTTATTAGCAATTCTCCGTAGTTTGCTCCACTGTACAATCTATTTCTCTTCAAGAGAGAATGATGCCTTAGATTTCTATTATTTCCTCTATGTTCCCAAAATTGTTTTTTTTTTATTTCTAACGATTTTTAGTTGCATTATTATGTACAAAGATAGTGTACATCGTAAAGTATAGTACAAAACCCATTTCATTGATGAGGATGTGAATGAATCATGTTTATGTGAATTACTGGCATTGGAAGCATTTTTGAACATAATTTTTAATATATCAGATTATTTAATTTTAAATTTATTCATAACATCTATGTGACTACCCTGTATTCAATTACGTCATTTCTAGCTATGCTAATATTTCGTTTTGACAGTCTTCTCAACGAATGGGAAAGTGTATCATCTCATCGTCTCCTCTTTTTTCCTTTTCAATATGCGTAGAATATAGAACGCATTGTATTCGAGAAAACATTCGAAAGCGAGAATTTGACAAAAATATCCATTTATTGACCCGTAATTCCACGAAAAAAAAAAATTTTGAAATAACGTCTGTCCGTCTGTGCGCAGCGATTCTGAGGAAATGGATAAATAAATTTAATAAATATATTTAAGGTTAAATTTACTTGTTTCACAAGCTCTATTTTCTTTAACTTTAATACAAGTTTAATTTTCTTAAACTTTAATACTTCACAGGAAGATCAAGGAGCATTTTTGAATATTTCTCAAAAACGGGTCCAACGATTTTGCTTAATTTCTGTCTATATCACTTAGACTTTAGTTTTTCTGGATATTTATACGACTGCGATATTTGTAATCATACATTTGGTATTTATAAGACTAAAATATCACTAAATGTTTTGAAATAATATTATGAACATTTATTTCACATGTGTTTGAGCGCGTAATTTGAATCTGTCGAATTGCGTGAGTCCAAAAAATATAGTTTTTATGTGTTCTTTGTTAATACGTTCATTTTAGAAGAACATAAATATTATCTTTCCTGTCAAATCTTTTGGTAATAACATCACATCCGGTGGTCCGGCGAATGCGATATTTTTCCTGCGAAATGTAATGAGTTTGTTCAATTGCGTGTTTTTTTTCTGATTGTACCGCCGGGAAGTATTTCCTTTGCGGTAAGAATTATTTAATACGTGAGTAAATAGTCTATCATGAATACTCAAAATGTTATTAGGAAAGGTGACGGTTTTTTATATGTAATGAAGGAAAGTTTTTTGCACAATTTAGAAGAATTTTCCATTTTTTTGCATAATTTAGAACAATGTTTGTAACGTTATTAAAATAAATTTTATTGAAAAAAAATACTCCAAATATAAAAACTGAAACCAGAAGTATTAGAATCATTACGATATAGGGGGAAAGTAATAAAAAGCAGATATTACCATCTATTCATAGATTGATCGCATATCCGTTTTACTCGACAGAAATTTACATTCATAAATTGCAGAGAACACTTTTCTTAATTTCCAAATTGAATAATAATATAGGTGGTCTCCATGCTAGTATCTTGCATGAATAATATCGTAAAAAATTATTTATCAGTTAAAATAGGATATGAATCTTAACTAGCTAGCCTCCTCGAAGAACCAAACCGGAATCTGCAAATCTGGAGACAGCTTATATGTCAAGGGTAGTTAAAAGATTTCTATAACAATTTGAATAAAGTACCACGAATGTGACAATTAAAGCATAGTAACCATGACAAAAATTACTCTCTCTATGTATGATATTTGTCACTTTATAGTGCAAACTGAGGAACATGTGTGAGAAAGGATGTGCAATTGTTTTGCGCCACTAGTTTACACATTTCTTAGTTTTCTTAGCTGCTAAAGAGTGTCAAGACTTATTACTTTTTCATATAACTTTTCCGTCACATTTTTCTCTTGCAATACTATTAAGCTTTAGAGAAACCTCGCCCTCTCTTTTCCATACAAACAACTTTCCCAAATACATTATATTATATAGCACAACTGTTGAACTGAAAATTGACTGGCTGCATTAAACTTCAATAAAACTGAACGAGAATTAAACCATTTCGTTTCCCCATCTCTACACCTCACGTGTATTTATTTACGCTTTGGATGTGGAGGTTCATTGGTAATATCCCGATCAAAAGCTCTATTGAATCGGTCTATAGTCTGTTCTAGCAGCCATTCATAACCAATGAATACAGCAACTGGACCACTGCGTTTCCGTCTTCCAAAATGCTTCTTTATAATCCATGTTCTCATGCTCAAGATTAATACGAGTAGTTATTAAATTTCCACACTCTGTATTAAACTTTTTACCACCTGTTCTAACTTACATAATACTTTCCTGAACTCTCTATGACATAATTGATGTGCTCCCAAAAAACGAATTCGTCTACCTATCATAATACCAATTTTTTTATATTCGTTACAACTTGTACCGTTTATCCATTCATGCGCATTAAGATATTTCTTTTCTTTTTTCGGTATAATATTACAAGATCATTAATTTCTATTTCTCTTTTCGTAATGTTAATTTTAATTTCTGGTAAAATTTTGAACATGCTGTTCTGTGCTCTGCTCTCTATTTCCGTCTAATATCTATCTTGTACTGCCATGAACGTGACATCACTATTGGCGATACACCATTTTCTTGCAAATTTTTCAGCGTATAGTCCGATTGCACAATGTCGGTTCACAGCTCAACACATGTGAAAATCCTACTTTTACCATATAGTTAATAGACCGGCAATCATTTTTATTCTCTGCCAAAATATTAAATATTCTTCGACAATTTTGGCAACTAGAGAATTCTTTAATAGTAAATTCTACTGTATAGTATGCTTAGCTCGCAGAAATCTATGGCTTCTTCAGTGGCGTTTAGGAACTTAGCTCTACTAAAATAATAACTCGTGGATGTTAACCGTATTTTTTAGCCAATTTTCAAGAAACCCATATGACTTGTTACTTTCATCTCTTTTATTATTTGTTCTTAGCCTATTTCTAAAAATATGGACTTATCTTTCAAGAATGAACCGAAAACATTTTATAATCAACTAGACATTTTCTTCTTGCGCGATGTCTCAAGTATAAATATCAGCAAATTCACAATGTCGTAGACTCCTTGAAAAGCAAAAATAACATTTCTCCTCTCGTTCTTTTACTATATTCAACAAAAATTTTCCATCTTCCGTACACCTCTCTTTTTAAAATCCGTATATTACATTATTAATATTGTTGATATCGAAAGATATCTTATTGTTACGATCTGTTTGGAAAATTTATCTAAAGAGGGAAACAATGAAATCGACCTGTATGTCTGTATTCGTTGTGGATTTCATTTTAATCCTTTTAGAAAAATATTATATTTCCAATTCTCCATACCTTTTGAAAGTGACCATCAATTAAGCACTTGTTCAACCCAACGAACTATACATTAATGGTTCAACCAATCCTTCATAATTCTGTATCTGTACTGAACTATGTCATGTATCTTTTGCTTTCCTAGTAAATAAATGTATGGTTTTTGTTTGATAACGCAACATGCATTTTAAATGCCAGTTTTTTATTTGGAAAGTTTATTATAAACGACTGGTTTACGTTGTTTCGAGAGTACCTTTCAAATTATAACGTCAGAGAGCACTGGTTGTTGCATGACGTCACTCATATAAACCTCCGGCATAAATATTAACGTAATGGAGACAAGCAACCCTTTACTCTCTGCATGAAATATGCTAGTGAGGGAATTAGGGAAATAAGAAAATTAACATACACGTGACATGTCTATTTTGCTGTTTAAAACTTCAAATATTATTTCGGAAACGAGGATGATACTCACTTCTCCAGGATCAGTAGAAAATTTAATTTATTCTCTTCATTACAATATTCGTGCCTGTAATAAAAAGACTAATTACTTTTTATTGTATATCTCGCTAAAGAGAGGAATGAAAATATCAATGATATTGCTGACTATTGAAACAACTATGTGTGAAACATGAGTTACGGAAATATTCAGTAAACATATGAAATGTGCCTCTTCAGCGTATTTTTTTCGAAATAATCTCTCTTAAATATTTATATATGACAGCCTAGTGATTTATTTACAAATATGAGTTAACACTCTCTCGTGTGCCGTATCATCTCTCCATGTTACCAAACATATGCTTACTGTTACATTAAAGCTTTTCTATGTACGCGAGATAATGCTCTCAATATGTTCACTTTGATTTTTTATGCTAAATATTATGTATTTCAGAAATTATTTGTATAATCCACACGATTTATTGATCATTCTACTTATTTTGATTGAATTTAATTTAAACAGGTTTTTGAAATGAAATTAAAAAAAAACAATTTGTAATATCAAAATTCCATGCTTAAAAATTGTACAAAAATAATTATACCGTTCAAAGAATCGAAATAAGTTCATCATTTATTTAATGCATATTCACAAATATGTTTCTCTAATATTGTAAGATATTAATAAAAAAAATTATAAGATGATGAATTTATTGCATGGTGAATCTGGTTGTGCTGTTTAATACAATTAATTAATACCATGTTATTTTGTTTTCACTTTATGGGATTTTTTGTGTTGGTGTCATTACTGTTCCAAATTTTTGTTTTTCTAAAGGAAAATTTTGTTGGCAGATATTTTCTTATTAACCATGCTACTTACTGAGAGACGTGTTTTGGACAACTCTTCAACTCGTGCTCATTTATGTTGGGAAGGGATTTGGGAAATGTCATGTTTCTTGGGGAGTTTTTTGTAAACATTTTTTTTCGGGCAACTCATGCTGAAGCTTCACATATTATCCAAAATCGAACCTAGGATTTAAATAATTTCCCCTTTTCACAACTGAGTATCAGTAATCATAAAATGTCCATATATATTTAAGTAAATTCTTCAATGTATAACCGATAATTGCTTATCATATACCTTAAATACCTTGATTTCATAGATTATAATACATCGACAAGAATAACCCAATAACTTTATAGATCATTAATATGTTAGATATTTTATTTAATAATGGAAATTAAAACATTTTCTTCATGACTTTTCATTCTGTTTATTTGTCAGTAGGGTATATGAGAGGCAAGAAAAGATTATTAGTTTTATTTGCAGAGATATTTTATTTGAACGCATCAACATAACAACAGGCTTTGAACGCCTCAATAACAATGAACAAGAATACTCGGTAAAAATTTGTAAAATTAATAAGCAAGGAACTTATTTTAGTGAAAAATCACAGATTGCTCGAAGCCCGGAAACATGATAACTTAAAAAAGTTAAATAGTCTCCACTTATAGTGGATGGTGGACCGTTTAACATTTCTTCATCGCCCAGAACGAAAAACATAAATAAATAGCATTCAAATATGTAACACTTGAAAACACATAATCCAGGTTAGATTTAGTGGTGATGATGGTGACCATGATCACCATGGCTAAATCCGTAGTGCTTTCCGTGATGATGATGGTCCTTCTTTCCGTAATCTTCATGATGTCCATGATGATCCTCGTGTCCATGGTGACCTTTGTGCCCTTTATGTTCGTCATGGTAGTGACCTTTGTCGTGGTGACCCTTCTTTCCGTAGTGATCATCATGGTAGCCAGATTTGTGGTGACCTCCCTTCTTGTGTCCGCCTTCCTTCTTTTCGTGGTGATCGTGGAAATGACCGTGCTTATGATGATGACCACCCTTGTGGTGATCGTCGTAGAACTTGTGCTCCTTGTGGTACTCGTCCTTGTGCACTTTGTGATGGTAACCATGGGTCTTGTGGCCCTTCTTGTGGCCTCCTTTCTCTCCAAAATGACCGCCCTTGTGACCCTTCTCGCCCTTATGGTGTTCTCCGTAGTGTCCATGTTCATCATGATGCTTCTTCTTGTGGCCGCCATGTTCATCGTAGTGCCCCTCGTGGTGTTCTTTTCCATGTTTGCCATGCTCTCCCTTATCGAAATGGTGATGAGCCTTGTGTCCTTTTTCACCCTTGTGTCCGTGGTGATGATGGTGATCGGAATGGTGATGGTGGCCACCTCCGTGCTCGTGGTGATGTCCATGGTGACTCGCAGCTGCCACCATGTCGGTCCCCTCATCTACCGCCTCCGCAGCAACCTCGTACACCGCGTCATCTTCCTCCAGATCGAAATCATCGCCCTTCAGAAGGTCGACTGATCGCGTGTCGACTGACAGACTCAGAAATAAGCACGTCAGCCCCAAGAGAAAGAGAAGACGCCGAGGGCGCCATATTGTCGTCATGGTGAAAGAAACCGCCGCCGTTGTGGCAGGCGAGCGGAGGTGGGAGACCGAACGCTGTCGAGACACTGCCGGTGCAAGAAGGCGGGGCCGTATTTATATCAATGGTTTTGGATGACTAGACCGCGCGCAGTGGAGCTGTTAGACGCTTCGGCGCGTTTTTATTGTGACGGCGCGAGTGGCGCTGTGGGGCGGCCGCTGCGGAGAGAAGCTCCGTTGATCTGGAAAGATCCGGCAACGAAGACGTGGGCGCGGAGGAAGTAGAACGGGAGATACAAGACAATGAGTAATTACAAGCAAAGACGTGAATACACACTCTATTATCAGGCAAAAATAACTTAACAAGACGCATGGAAAGTAGAATGAATCATGTATTATTGTTTATTATTATATATAAGTTTATTTTTATTTGTACTCAACGTTGGCACGGTTGTATACATTAACTGTGTATCCCCATCCTGGCCGAGTTTCTTCTCCGGTTTTCCTGCTGGTAGAGGATGATTTTATATGTTATCTCTCTAGGCTCTTATCTGGGTACGGCAGACTCATCAATCATTACGATTAATCGCGAATTTACAGTTATTTTAATAGTTGCGAATTATAAACAAATTTTGTGAAGAAATTAAAGATTTGATAAAAGCATATTGGTTTTCGTTAAATATATTTTTGTTTTCCATTAAACATAAATTAGTGTGATATTACGTTGATATTAGAATACGTAGTGAAATGTTGTATTCTTATTTTAGGGGTGCGCAGAAAGGACGAATCCGACTCTGACATAGGGCCCTTGATCGGAATGATCCTTTGCTTCCTTCCGGAAATTTAATTAATATATTTCCCTCCACGTAGTCATACGCATTTGTAACTGGTTTTTGACAGTAAATTTGTTAATTCATTTATAATGAATGAAAATCATTACATAAATGTAGAAAATATATAAATGAAGTAGAAAAAATCATCTTTAGAATGAACCATTATAAGGGAATTAACGCCAGGAATGATATAGAAATTATTAACAGAAGAGGAAATGCTGAAGATGCAATGCATATTAGAGGAGGACGTCGGGCAAGTCTAGAACAGAAATATGTATTTCTGGTTGAAAAGAAATGTTGAGGGTTTTAAATAACTTGACGACATTATATTAAATTGAATTTAAAAGTATTGATGGCGTCGTATACTGGTTAAGAACTGTTTGGAAGAGCAAAATAAGCTGAAATAATAAAGCTTGTAAGGTGGCACAAAAATAATTGCCATGTACAGATTAACATGGGTTCTGTAAACTAGATAAAATAGTTTTTCTTCAAAACATACACTGAAAATGTTGAGAAAGATTTTTTTGTTTTTTTAGTCACACTCCTTTATTTGATTATCTTCAGCATGCGACCCTACAGCGCATATTACATTTGATAGCCATTAATATTTTGGAGCTACTTATTTATAGTTTACTAAAATGTATTGAAATTTTATATAGTAATATATATAAAAATGTCTATCTCTACTTTCTCTTCAACGCACATTTAAAGCATATGAGGGTATTGTCATTCACGTAGTAAAATGTATTTTATATCATGAACTCCCACGTAAATTTACCTCCATGCATAAACATTTCGGGTATTATCTTCCTTTAAATATATTTATATAGATTAGCATTGTTCTTTATTTTTCATGAGTTTCGGTAATGTGATTTCAGAGATATCAATTCCACTTACGGAAAATTTCATACACTAACAAATCTTCAACTATCAACAGTAATATAAGTATTATAAAGACTAAGGTAATATATTATTTTCCAAGATATAATATTAAAATGTTCAAAAATATTGTTTATAATTTTTTAATTTATTTATTCTGGAAAGTTTGGCCTTTTAAAAGTTTAATATCTTCGTAACAATATAACCGCTCGTAAAAAGGTACTTGTTTTTGAATAATTTAATACAAGTATACATTGTGCATTTCCACCAGAGGCTAACAATATTATCTAATACTAACAATGGATCTAAAAGGTTTAACTACGTCAATATGCCACTAGATAGCTGAATTTTGACCCAGACATTTCATGATTATAAAATATACCTAATTCCTTATTCATTACATGGAAAATCGCCACATAAATTCTAAATGTCAATTTTCTAATTTTAATGTAACATTGAATCAATTCTTTAATTTGTATCAAATTCTTTAATTTGCGCACAAACATTTGAATAATAATGTATTTGCGCAGGAGTGTTTTCCCTCGAGTTAACATGGGAAGACCCCCTAGCCACTAGCTCAAGCATCACTCTCTCTTCAGAATTCGTCGAGTCAACATCGGGCCATAACTGCGTTCGTCATGAACATTTTGTGAACCGTATTGGCGTGAGGTAAAACTATACATTTCCTTCAACCATGTGATGCGACCATCTGGAACTGTCGTGAATATGGTTTTATTGTGGAAACAGAGTGGTCATATAATGCTGTATGCCAACTGAGCGTCGGCAAACGCTACAAGAACGTAACTATGATCTCACATATATTTCACTGGCCAGTGAAAATCTAACGAACAATATAATCTTTCATGATCAATTCAACCTCCCTTCATTGACGAATTCAATAAAATTTAACTGAACCTTGTTGTATATAATCATGCATCCTTTATCTTTAAATTAATGGCATGTGTTTAGCTGTAAGTTTTAGTATTAGAATATTTTACGTGTATGTCCATTGATTTCTTGTGTGTTTAGGTTAGATTTTTGGTGGGATTATTAGGGAACGTGTTTTTGAGTCATTTCTTTGTAAAACAATTAATATTTGTATGTCCAATGATTATTGTTTGTTTTGATATAAAATCATGGTAATCAATGTGGTTCTCCAATTTAAAATCTTTTAATTATTAAAATCAAGATACCATCCACTCCCATTGCTTCCAGAATGTTTTCGGGGTACGGCTCATGCTCCAGTACACGAGATGGTAGCGTTGAGGAATTTTCGTTTCATTGTCAAGAGGGTGATGACGTAGCAAGCGGATCAAGGCCGCAACAATGACGTCTTTGACTCTCCTGGACAGGAGCGAGGCGGCAATATTAGTGAATGGGGATCGTAGCCTAACGGACCCGAGAAAGTGGACGTGGTAGAAACGACACGTAGCGATGTGAGAACACAGTTGACGGTGTGAGTAGTTTCCCCTCAGTGAAGTAAGCAGTGATTGACAAAGCTTCCTATAACAATGGGGTGGAGAAACAGAGATAGGGAAAAGGAGAGAAAGGCAAAAGAAGCCACTAAGTCGAGACGAATCGCTCACCTAATGGATTACTCCACATCGTTACACTGCTGTGTTAACTGGCTGCGAACCCAGCGCTTTCGATGGAAACTTCATGTTTAGCGTGAAATGAGATATTACAACTTTGTACGCCAACGAGTTACTTAATATTTTATCTCAGACAATTTCTTTTAATATGACTAAAACAATGTTAATGATTTCCACGATAAATAATACATTTTAGTTGAATTTTCTTTTGTCGATAAAGATAAAACATTTCATTTTTCAACAATCCACTAAAAATTAAAAAAAACTTATTTAGCGATTACCATCAATATACCGCATATTATCTTATCTACTTTATTACCGACCAGACCGGAGGAATTCCTTCAGCATTGCCCACGTCGAAAGACCAACAGCGATACCTACAAAAACTCGCAGTAATTATTAGAAGTCATATTGTTCTTAGTGGTTATTTCGAAATCAATTTTTTACCAGTAAATACTGAGAAAAATTGAAGAAATTATAATGATTGTGATATTTAAAAAAACCATATATGCATTTGCTGAAATTTTTGAATCCGCCTCTGCCATAGGGCCCTTGATCGGAATTGATGGGATGGTCCCTAGCTTGCTTCCGGAGAGTAAATTAGTTTATTGTCCTCCACGTGGTCATACGCAGTCTACTGTTTTTTGGCAATAAATTTATTATCATTAACAGTTTTGCTGGACATCGGTTATGCAAGTCTGCAATGTCCAGGTTATGTGCACAATGCCTAGGCAAAGTGGTAAATAAATAAATATTACCTGCTTTGCCTAATGGTTTCAGGCATTGTTCACATGGCCTAGACATTGCTCACAATGCCTGAATTACCCACATTGGTAATACTATGTACATCAAACCGAAAATGTCCCAGATTATCTACCTTCCTTCTCTATGGAGCGACCCCAGAAAAATATCTTACTTTAGAACATTAAAAGATTATAGACGATTTCTCATTGTTTTATCTTTTACCCTTTCCTTCTCAACAAAACATTTAAAAATTGAGTGTTTTTTTGAACATCATCTTGCTCGCCATGACCACTGTTGTCCGGGCATTGTTTCCAATACCAGTTCCCAGTCCCGCGCTTGAAGCTGGGCTGAGGCGAAGTTCTGAAGGGGAGACACTCGCCAGACAGCTGGCAAAGGCGAAGCCCCATTTGGGAAATTAAGGAAAACAAAATGACTAGATATAAATGAAAATGAAACAATAAGAACACTTAAGTTTTAAGTGCAGTGCCATACTAGTCTTAAACCCCATCCTGGCCCGGGTTTTTCTCCGGTTTTCCTTCGGGTAGAGGCGGATTTATCATACAGGTTCTCTAGGCTTTGTCTAGGGGCNNTTGATGGGATGGTCCCTTGCTTGCTTCCGGAGAGTAAATTAGTTTTTTTTTCTTCCCCTACACGTGGTCATATGCAGTTTGTACTGTTTTTTGACAATAAATTNATAACAGCAGTCCAGAAGAAAAAAAATACTAATGGCAGAATATAATTTTCTACTTCATGCACTTATTAATTTTCTTTTGCTGCTACTGATATTAGTTACCTTCCAAATAATCGGAATTCTTTAATGTTTATATTTTTAGTTACTGTTCCAGTTCATTGAGAGTGAATAAGTGAATACTAGGGTATAGTAAGCATAGTCCACGGTTTCTGTAAGGTGCACGGGCCACGTCACATATTGTATTCATTTATGTTCAAATAAAGCCCTTTTGATATTGAAATTTTGCCATACAAGTTGTCTTAAATCCTCATCCTTTGATGGTGCATCCTTAAATCTTTTGATGGTGTATATTATCAATATTTACAATTTCCTTCATATTTATTTATTAGGAGTAATAAATAAAGTATGAGTGTAAACCCATGAAGACGTCCTATATTCTAGCTGCAATGTTACGTACTAAAAATAAAATTGATAAGTTTTCTCCAAAAATACGAAAATATATCATACACTGTTAAATAATGATTGTAGACGTAAATGATTAGTAAAGGTTCTATTTACATGACAGATTAAATTTATTTCTTATAACTTGTATCTTAGGAGCTGATGGTCGTCTTTTACTGGTCACTAACGACCTACCTTTTAGTTTTTGTTGTCTAACATCTGAACTCCTACTGTGGGCGTAAGCAGCGTGTCAGTAATTTCTTTACTTACCTCATTTTGTTTCTCATCATCTGGAGCATTGTTACGTCATCCTGTGGGTATCATGTAGAAAATAAATTTAACATGAAGAAATTCGGTTTTAAAATCATGACATTATCATTTAGTGGTCAATATGCTCATTTTTTGGAGCTACAATACTGTCAGCAAACACTTCAGTCTCGAAACCATTTCTTGAAAGAAGTTAAATGTTTTTTCTACCACAGTTTGGTGGCTGGTCGACCGCATCAATAACCTAACTACGAGTATTACTAACTACTTCTACTAACCCCTCCACGTGAGTCAAGTTGTTGGTAACCCCTGCTAACAGGCCCACCTACTAACAATGACTTTCCACCCAATTCCTACGTCCTATCGCTCCATGTAGATAAGCTTCAATAGCACGCTACATTTCCCATTTACAAATACTACAATACAAAATAGAAATAGCGAAGGCGGCGGAGCAAGTTCACAAATACGCAAGTAAAATAAGCTATTTGTCTAAATATTACGATTCAAGAACAGTTGTTAAATTATCAATACAAAGAACCTATTTAATTCATGACGAGTTACTTTTAGTCATTTAAATTACTCTATAGTTGATGTCAAATTTCTAATTTGATACCACAGTACCCCGACAACCGAATATCTCTCCTTCACTCTAGTCACGGTTAAGTGAAACAGCAGAACTCATGGTCTGAACCAAGTCATTAGACATGAAATAAATAAATATTTTATCACATCCATTTTAATACATTTTCTTTCATATTTTGAGTTAATATATAGACATATTTTCATAGATAGACATATTTTCAGTCAACCCCATTTGAGGACGTTTTTCCTAGGCTAAAATAGTTTATCCTGAGTGCATAACGATAAAGTAGTTTATCCGGGCTCATGTTTATGAAATATTAGTTCATACTGTTTATATTTAGGTTAAATATATTTCCTAGTTTTTGTAAGATTAACCGATTATTACTACACTTTACTATCAAAAATATTCACGAAAAAAGGAAATAGGAAACTAATAATGAAACACCATAACGTTCTCATAAGTTTTTGTACATATTGACTTATTATTTCATTACAAAATCAAATGCTATTCAGAATTACAAATAATGGATTTTTTTTATAAAACATCAGTTTGTAGAGAAATTCTTTTGACGGGAACATCCGGCAAATCCTTGACCATCCCCACAGAATGTTTTAAAGACACAAATCTTAAACTCGGAGGAGGATATTTCTTAATTTTTTATGTTAAGAATATGTGTACAAAAATGTCAAATTCCATTTTGTAAATAATTAAAGCAAGAAAATATTATTTTTTATTTATAACAAGAATTACCTGCAATAAAGTTTTTGAGGAATTCCGTGTTTTGTAGAGACCATTATAGTTGCATTAATAACGGTATCAGTAATTTTCTTTGAGCCAACCTTGGACTCGATTGCTTCAGGTATTCCCGTGTTCTTCCATCAGCTCATCATATATTCGTTGTTATTAGCAAAAATTGTATGTCCATTTTGAAGGTCTTACTCTTCATGAACTGTATAAGAACACTATCCGTTCTTTGTAAATCTAAATGTCAGAGATTGTATTGTAAACAAGAAGTAAATAAACTCATACAGTTAAAATGATGTTGACATTTCTTGGAAGACGTGTTTTAATTTAATAATAATAAAACCCTAATAAATTAATAAATGTTACTTTTTTATCCTGTACATTAAGAGTATGATCTAGTATATAATAAAAGAAACCAGGATAAACTATTATGACTTGTTTAAGTGTAGTCCAAACTGGATTTCCTACACACACAGGACAATGTAACTTGGTCGAGGTAGTAGGTATGGTTGTGGTTGTGGCCGGCAACACACACATGCTGCCTCGCAAATTTTTAGAACTAATTGAAGCTAACAATATTCCCACTCATTGTTGTTACGTATGTCGAATCATTCACGCAGCGTACGCGAATATACCTCTCTGATGATATCATCTTTCACTATAAATTTATTACATTTTTCTTCATCTAATATATACGCTATCCAATTTTCAAATAGATTCGTCTAATATTTTCACAACTTAAATTTTTATGATATGCAATACCCTTTACTGTAATTTATTTTATTTTATCATTTGGGTATGTTACAAAAATATTGTCTTAACTCTTTCAGGTACGGGTGTGTTCGAAAACGTAAAAGCCTAGGTGGGGTGAGTTCTGACCACAGTTATTTCTACAATGTTGTTGTTGTATTATTTAAAAATACAATAATTTATTTTGACCCTTTTTACTCGACTGCGGCGAAGCCCAAAACGAGGGTTATGTGTTTGACCTGTATGTATGTATGTATGTAGGTAGGTAGGTATATCCGTTCCTGTGTTCCCTCTTAACTACTTAACCGATGAAGCGATTTTGAAAATCTGTACGTCTTATTGGCGCGAGTGTCACTGGCTACATTAAAATTTATTAAAATGTGTGATAAGAAGGATAGAAATTGTTTTTGATGATAAATATTGATAAAATTGGGAAAAAGATAATTATATTTGCTTACGCTGCCTAAATGGTTCGAGATAGGTGACAACTATGAATGGCAATATTGTTTGTCTCAAAGAATTCTTTTAGAAAAAGTCTGAGACAGCATATGTCTATCAACAAAAAGTAACCGATAAATCGATAAAAGTTATTAAAAATACAAGAGTAAAAATACTTCAATTTAAGACTAATGGAAGAAGGAAAATCCATCATCAAATTTATTGGATTATTTGTTTTGTGCATTTAATAAAGAGACAAAACGACTATAAATCGTAAAATTGCGACGAATAGTTTAGATTTTACAAAACTTTTAATGAAATAGTACAACCGCGCCATGCTAGGGAAGCGAAAATTCAACAGGCGCTGTTCCCGGGAGATGGTGCAGTGTATGCAGTCAAGTTTTGTATCGAATTTGTATTATTATAAATATGAAAAATTAGGATGCTGTATGTATTTGAAAAAAAACAGTAAATTAAAGGGTTTTTGATGTTACAATACAGATATTACAAGATACAATTCTCTAATATTTTTGATTGTTGAACAGTTTTATTTCTGATGTCTTCGTTTAATAATGGAATTCTCAGCATGTGCATTGTTATTCAGTTTTAGCAAATACAGTATTAAACTAAAAAGCTAAAAATAAAAAAGATAATTAAAAAAAAACTAAAAAACTAAAAAACCCAAGTGCTGTAAAACAAACTTAAGTTCCAAATTAATTTATATTATGAACTGAAAAGCAACAAAGCAGAAAAGCCTAAGATTGGATGAGGAATGACCGTGCATTTTTAAATAATGTATGGTGTGACATGTCACTAAAACTATGTTGAATATCATACAAATTTTAAATTAACGAAAACTAGGAATCAGGCGGGATCCATTATAATTCTATAAATTGTGTATTCAAATGGATCCCTGACCATATATCGGACGAAAAAGACCGCAATGATATCATTTTTACCTAAAATATAAATATTCTTAGTGACTTTTAGGTAATATATCGATTTAATCCTTACCCTGGTTTTTCTCCGGTTTTCCTTTCTGTAGAGGAGGATTTTTTGTACAGGCTCTCGATGCTCTCACCCAACAGCGGCGATCTATAGAAATAATGTATCTCGAATTTGGAATAACTTTAATAGTTACGATTTATAAATGATATTATTATTATATTTACTTGCGAAATAATTTATTTTTGTTTTATTATATACAAATTTATTGGTGTTCTGTTAATATTATAACACATACCGAATTATTTTTATTCTTCTCGTAGATGTGTGCTGAAATGTTAAATCCGCTTCTGCCTTAGGGTTCTTGATTGGAAATAATGGGATGGTCCGTAGTTGCTTCCGGAGAGTAAATTAATTTATTGTCTTCCACGTGGTTATCCGTAGTTTGTAAATAATTTTTTGATAATAATTTTTTTTTAATTTTATTTTGTAATATTGCATAAACGATTATAATAAAAAAGGTAATTGAAAAAACTAAAAATCTCGACTGCTGTACGAAGAAAACTAAAGTTCAAAATTAATTTTATGAACTGAAAAGCAAAAAACAAGCAGAAAAGCCTAAGATTGGATGAGGAATGACAGAGCAGACAAAAAATGTCTTTTTAAATAATGTCTGGTGAAACATGTCACAAAAACATGTCACAAATATTATGTTTTACACAATACAATTAAAGAAAACTTGGTAGCAGGCGCTATCCATTATATTTCAATAGATTATGTATGCAAATGGATCCCACATGCTTCCAAACTTTCTTTAATTTTAAGATTAGTATTATATAAAATATAATATAACGTGTTTGAAGTAGTTTTACTTAATTTTAAAATGTGTTTAATGAAATATTCATATCTAAGGAAAAAAATTAAAAAAATTATAGCAAAAGTTATTTTCCTAGAAACCCTCTAATCTAAAATGAATTAGTAAATTCCTTACCACCAAAGAAGCAATAACGCTATTTTATTTGAAACCCTTGCGCAACCGAAATAATTACCTCACTATTCCGACATGTTATATAAGTGCGAAACACGAATCGGAAGGCGATGTGGTGGAATTTACGAAAAGCTTACGAAACGCACCGCATTCGACGACGCGTAAACGGATCACGTCCGCATTGTTGAATGTGTGTATTTCTAATTCCTTGCACCGCAAACTTCATTGCCTAAGGGCTGTCTCTTATACACATCTAGATGTGTANTTTGCGGTTTGTATTGATCTCCTGAGAGAAGTGGAGAATCTGCTTTCATTCGAAAGTGATCTTATAATACAAGAAAATTATCTGGCGGAAAATTAGATATTTCTCTGAGAGGTTTTTACTCTAGTCAAGAAGCATGTTAACACCTTCCGTATTCCTGCAATTCATAAATAAAAATGATATTGAATCATCAAGAAATTAATTTCATGTTTTTACGGCAAGTACAATTTTGAATGAATGAAATGAATGTAAATTGTGACACATTAAAAAATAAAAAAAATTTTTTTACTCCAATAAAATTATATTTTTAAGTACATGGACATTAAAACATCATTAACTTATTAAATATTTGCTTGAAACGATGGGAAACCACCGCATTTATGAATTCTATTTACCAATTATACGAATCGTAAAATATTTTAATCAATTTACGTACTTGCTGTTTAATCGCATGTGACCACTTAAAATGTTCTTCGAAATAGTACAATATAGATGACGAATAATGATTTAGAAGACTGTACTGCTAAATGTATGACGGATGACAACAAAAAATAATGATATATTAGTGGGATGATGTGAACAAATACGTTCTCGTTTTCGTTTTGTATACAAAAATCTTTACATTAACCCAAATTAGGAACATGATCCGAGGTAAACCTGAAGCTTATACACTCCAATTAAATAAGTTTGTAAACTGACTTTAATGAGTGTACTTAATAGTGTTGTGCTGACTAAAGGGTCGTCAACAAACTACGTAAGTCACCCAGGAGAGAGTTATCATTACGCTGCGTAGCGATAGGTTAGGACTGTGTTAGCCTAGGTGAAACGTTTATACGGTACCCGGCGTTGCCGGGGATATTTCTTGGACTACTCTTCTTTCACCAAGGAAAAAATAAAATCTATCTATATTGTAAGATCAAAATATTTTTACTTACTGGTTTTTAAACACGTGTACATCATCCTAATTTTTCAAATTCAAAATAATACAAATTTAATACAAAACTTCACTGTATACATGTAAAAGTGTGTCTGTCTGTTCGCTACCTAATCATGACCAAACCATTGAACCGATCGTGATGAAATTTGAGAAGGAGATAGTTTAGATGTCCAGGATGAACATAGGTTAACTTTTTTTAATGTGTGATAATATATAAATGGTTTTTGACAATAAACGTCGATAAAATCGAAAAATGGAGAGATATTTGCTTACGCTCCCTAAACGGTTAGATATAGGTGACAACTATGAATGGCAATATTTTTTGCCTCAATGAGTCCTACGAATAAGTACGCGATAGCATATGACTATCTACAAAAATTAACCTAAATTAGCGATAAAAATAGGTTATTAAAAATAGAAGAGTTAAAATACTCCAATTTAAGAACGAAAATATCATTTAACGTAAAATTTAATGGGTTTATTGTTTTGTTCATTTTACAAAGATAAGAAACGTCTTTAAATCGTGAAATTTCGAAGAATAGTTTAGATTTTACAAGAATTTTAATGTAATAGTGCATCCGGGTAATGTCCTTAAAAATATAGTACCTACTAGATAGTATGTTTTGATGGTCATGTCTCGGAAGTGAAAATTCAACCAGCGGCGCTGTTTCCGTGAGTTGAAGAGTATTAAATTTGTTTTATTATGAATTTGAAAAATTAGGAGGCCGTGCATGCATTAAAAACCAGTAAGTAAAAGTATTTTGTAAAAATATAGATAGATTTTATTTTTTCCTGGGTAAAAGAAGATTAGTCTAATGAAAATCCCGAAGAACGCCGGGTAATCAGCTAGTAATAATAATAAATAAATACCAGATATTTTCTGTATCCCCGCGTGAATTCAAACTTCACATTGTGTATCATTTTGAACATGTAACGTTTATAATAATTTCTTTCTCTGTCTTATATCCTGATGTCACATCCCGGAATAGTAACGAAATAAATATAATATTTACAAGCAACAGTGTTTGAACTAGATAAATGTATTACACCACAAGAAATTTCTTCTGCCATTCGCGACTTAAAAAATAATAAAGCTCCTGGAGTAGATGGTGTTCCATACGAATTTATTAGGGAACTAAGAGAGGATATTGTGCCATTTTTAATCGATTTTTTAAATTACATCTATGATGAAGGTGTTTTTCTTGAAGCGTGGAACACGGCTGTAATACAACCCATTTATAAAAACAAAGGATATATCAACGATCCAAATAGTTACAGGGGAATCTCACTACTTAATGTTGTTGGAAAAATTTACTGTAAAATTTTGTACTGGAGATTGCAACTCTGGGTCGAGAAAGAAAATAAACTCTCGACATTACAGACCGGTTTTAGAAGTAACGACAGTACAGTAGATAATATTTTAAACACGCTAGCCGAGAGAGAAACTCGAAAGAAACGTGGAAAACTTTACAGCGTATTCGTTGACTTTGAGAAAGCTTTTGGCACTGTAAACAGAGACATCCTCTGGAGTGTACTAACATTCAAACGAGTGTCAAAGAAATTCCTTCGTTCTTTGCAAGCTCTATATTGCTCCGACAACGCATGCGTTAAAACAAATAATGCTTTTCTAACTCCATCTTTTCAATTAGCGCAGGGAGTGAAGCAGGGATGTGTTCTCTCTCCGTTGCTATTTATTTTATTTATTAACGACATAATAGAAAACTTATGTAATGCATCCACAGAAACCCCAACAATAGGTGAACCTCCTGCACAGAAACAGATACCGGGATTGTTATTTGCGGACGATCTTGTTTTATTATCCACAACACCGTCGGGACTTCAGATAGGTCCAGATACGTTGGAGCTGTTCTGTGATAAAATGTCTTTACATATAAACATACATAAAACTAAAGTCATGGTATTCAAAAACGGATGGATGTTTAGTAAAAATGAAATTTTGAATTACAAACGTCAACCTCTAGAGAACGTTAAGAACTACACTTATCTAGGTGTCAAGGTAAGCATGAACGTAACATGGTCAAGACAAATGCAAAAATCGAAACAGAAAGGTATATATGTTTTAAATGAAATTCAAAAAAGTACTTGTACCATCCCTGACATTGATCCAAGGATTCTATTAACAATGTACACATCATTGTTAGTACCTGCAGTAGCATATGGAGCAGAAATATGGGGTGTTGGGGATTGCACACCACTTAATTCGCTGCAAAATAAATTTTTGA
>NNCF01136793.1:0-75291 GCA_002313205.1 Laupala kohalensis
TAAAGATTGTGAATATGTTCTTGCCTGTATGAACCTCTTATGCACACATTGTTAATCCACACATGATAAAAGCAATTACTTCTTGAGAATATTAAAACTCTCAAGGTTGAGGCTCGGTTCCTGAAACGGACCAATTTAATATTATGGTCCTGTCCTAACCTTTTGCTTCGTATATCCTTCCTCGAGCTCTGCTACCTCCATCATCGCCTCCATCTTCACACTTAAAACAGATTTTCTAAAAACGGAATCGTCAGGACTAACAAACCTAACATCACCGACTGTGACCGAACAATTGTTTATAATTATTCATTGCTGTCGCGAGCAATATTATAATTATCATACCCTAACGTACTAATATAAACGGTGTCGGAGAGAAGAAAAGAGTGCGGAACAATATTTCTTTATATCTACCGTAAATATGAAAAGCGAAGGATACAACTTATATTATTGCGAAGAGTCGCAATAATATTTGTAGTAATATGGCATCTATGATTTTTTTGGAACCCTGATAGGACCATATTCTTATATTTGGCCCCTGAAACTATTTGAAGCAATAATGTTTTTGTTTCCATATTGTTATCCTTTTCGAACTGTTTCTTAATACTTTCATGTACAAATTTGTGATGATGACATAATTCGAAGAAAAAAAACTTGAAAAAAAAATATCCTGAGACAAGTCAGACCATAACCAAAACATGCTTTTATTAATAGACTAAAGGACAGATATTTTGTGTCTTGAGCTCTTATAGCAATTATCTCTCTCCACAAAAGGAAACAATATCCAGATTAACATTAGGAAATTGTAATATTCAATAAAAGCAATATCATTGATTTTCTCATACGTATCATCTTTTAGACACTATTGAATTTTATGAATCGTGTTATTGCATATAACCAACCTCAAAGCAGTTGTACAACTTGTCTTTGCCAGAGCTGTCTCGAGTTACTTAGTGTCGGGGAAGAATTTTTATTGCTTCACAATAAAGTTTCTTCATCTCCAAAATAAATATTCAAGATGGTTCAAATAACAAGATTTATTGCGTAGGTATGGCCGTCATGACATAAAAAAACAAAGGAATAGCATAGCACGATAAGGCGAAACGGCGAAGCGTTGAACGTTCAATGTGGACCTTCTTGTGACTCACGCTTGAAGCTAGTCCGTGGTGTTAATCACAAGAAGAGTCCCTCTTCGTTGACAGATGGCACCGTTGGTGGTGTTGATCGACGACGTNAACGGCGAAGCGTTGAACGTTCAATGTGGACCTTCTTGTGACTTACGCTTGAAGCTAGTCCGTGGTGTTAATCACAAGAAGAGTCCCTCTTCGTTGACAGATGGCACCGTTGGTGGTGTTGATCGACGACGTATGACGAACGGTGGAGAGATGGCACCACCAATTGAAGTCGTCTGCGTGTCTCTGAGCGGGTCCCAGGGATGGCCGCGAGAGGGTGCCTTGATAATTGAAGTAATTACAATCACGTGGTTAGAAGGTCTTCGGTGCTGGACGTGCGAAATCTTCTGTCACAGGATTTGACTTAGAAATATTTCCGAAGTTGGAAAATATTTCAATCACTTGATTTGGAGATAGTCGTTCTTCAGTGTCGTGCGAATTTCTTCTATCACAGAAATTGGAACTTTGAAGAATTCTTGAGCTCGTGGAAATATTTCAATCACTTGGTTTGAAGATAGAATTTCTTCAAGGATCGGCGTCTAGTGAGGAGCTTCGGAGCTGCGATGTGACTTCCTCTTGAGCTGGGACCAGAATGATTTGCCATTCGTTGCCAGCAGGTTTAAGGTAAACAAAGACAAACGACGGCCAGGGCGACCCAACACTGTGNCTCGGCGTCTAGTGAGGAGCTTCGGAGCTGCGATGTGACTTCCTCTAGAGCTGGGACCAGAATGATTTGCCATTCGTTGCCAGCAGGTTTAAGGTAAACAAAGACAAACGACGGCCAGGGCGACCCAACACTGTGTCGCGGTTCGTTTCTTGAAATTATCTAGAAATTTCCTAACAGGCTAGGCCCGGTTCTCGAATATTCTCGGGTATTACAGAAATTTCTCGAGGGTTTCGAAGCGTCTCGGAAGGTAATTTGCGTCTCCCTGCCGTCATGGAATCGCAATTGAGGCGATCTTTGCTGCATGGAATCTTCTAATGTTTACTATGTCGAGGTTCCTTGGCGTCGTAGTTTGAGACTCTCTTGTGTAAAGAGTGGTATCGCCTTGGGAACCAGTAAACAGTATGGCTGATCATGTAACATTCGTGTTTTTCTGTTACATGAGGGAGTTTCAACATATTATTTGTATGAAGGTATGTACCTTTCTTTACATGTAGGAATTGTGTTCCTACACTTAGAATTTTCACATGTGATTTACGCATTGGGTGGCAGATTTTGCACAAATTGACGACATAATATTAAATGTTGCTCCAAAACACTTAAAACAGTAAGTAGATGCCTAAATGAATTTTAGTAATAACTAATTCATCTGTTCATGCATTATCACCATTCCAAGAAAACTTTCAAACCACAAAACAAAGAAGTAACCACCTAAAATTTCAAGTGCATGATGATAAATTTTTACAAACAATTTTTGAAACATGTTATTCATAAAGTCTTACTTAAATTCAGACACAAAAACAATTGAATTATGTAAACCTAAAAGACATAACTTTTCAATTTCCTATCACCTATGTCATTATAATTTTTTTGTTTAAGGAATGAAAGTATTATTCAGCGAATGTCGAAGTTAACTTGTCGACAACATGTTTCAACAAATAGTCACAGAGGAACGCAAACAAGAATAAAAACTTTTCTCACACTCATGTAACCAAAGAAACTGAGCGAAGAGAACACCGTGTCAAAATTAATCTACAACAAAAAACACAGTTTAATTATTTTGTAACCAAATCAACAATCCACAATCTTCATTACGTATCAAGTTTTTAATGACTTGTGACACACACAGCACAAAGAACGTAAAAAAAGCAAATCCTTGCAAATCACTGCACATGTCACAGACTGCGCATACCACAGGTTACTGTGGCACATATTCAGTTATCCAGAACAAAATGTAGTAAAAATTACAGATATTAATGAACACCTCTTCATCAAGGCCTGAGTCAGATGTTTCACACGATTCCAGAAACTAGACTAATATTGTATATTTGAAAATCACACTATTAAATGCAAATTTGCTACATGAACATAATAATAATGTATAATATCTTGTAATCATTATGTAAAACAAGTTCGCTGTGATTGTTTCCAACACATCGAAAATCTAGTGTTCACTAGTCCACAGCGTGACTCGTGTAATTTTACATATTAATCGTTTTGTGACATGCACCACTTATATACACTTAAATGAAACTTGCATTACACGCTTAATACTTATATTCTGATTCCAGTCCTCTACTTTGCGCAAAATCTTTTAAAACGCATCGAAAATGTACGAAGTGGCTACAGTATGGAACGAAGGGTCGCGTGTAATCAAGTGATATTATTCATGGAGTTTCTATATTTTTACTATGACTTTATAGCTCATGTAACACAAAGGAATTATGCGTGAAAGTTCCTTGATTAATGAAGTAATGAAGTGATAATATAAAAATTAAATATGGGAATAATCTTACATTCAAATTGCATAATTGCGTCGATAATAACGAATTAACGTAATGTCGGCAGGTAATGTGTTTATATATATGGGCATCGCCAGGAATTGTTAGCTTTTGCTACCAGGGTTTATTCGTTATAATAAATGATAAAATATTGGAATTGAAACTGAAGTACGCACCAAAGTTCGTAAGATTACGGTTCCGAAAACACACTTTACGGATGAACAAATACAACGCTGGTCGAAATTTATAACGTATGAAATTGAAGCACTAAAATCTTTAATTTATGCCTTCTGAGCATTCACGGATCAATCATAAATTAATATATTCTTGTAATTATTACTTTAAAATTTTTATAAACTGAACACACACTCAAGATAGTAGCTAATACTTTTAAATAACGCTACCGACGAAGAGAGTCTGATGTGCAAAGGAAGATCATTCCAAGCCCGGGTAATGGCAACGTTAAACGATTTATTCAGGTATATCGTCTTGTGTTTGGAAATTGACAAATTGAGGGAATTTTGTAAATCTATGAGAATTTAAATATATAAACTCTTTAGCCAGATGAGCTGGGTATTGAGTTTCAATAACTTTGTACAGCATGGTGAGGAAATGCATGTGGCGTCTTTGCTTGATTCGTAGTATCCCGTGATATTCATAGTGATGAGATACATGATCAAATTTTTTTAAATCAAAAATGTGAGGATACATGCTGTCTCTTATACACATNTTGTGAAGATCATTATACACAGTATCAAAATAGTCAATAAGTGGGTAGATAATTGATTCTACTAACAAAGCTTTAGTTGTGGTTGGTAGATATCTTTGTGGACATTTAAACCCACGGAAGGAAAAAAAATTCTTACTAATATACTGAACATGGCAATCCGAAGTCACAGTTTTGATTAGAATTACTCCAAGATTTCAAACTTTTGAGTACCACTGAACAGGAGAATTATTTAGTAAAATGAGGAGACACCTTGATACTCTCTAAGAATTTATGAGAAAGAGACGATCCCACTATCATTGTTTGTGATTTGGAAGGATGAAGATTAAGACCATATTTAGTGGACAAGTCTTCAATATCACTAGGATCGTGGTTTACGTTCTTAATGTGTTCATTGACCTCTGTTTTCTTACCGCTTACGTACATTTGAAAATCATCAGTATACATATGATGTAAACAAAATTTTAAGTTAATTGAGATGACATTTGTATATATAAGAAATAACAACGGTCCAAGGATTGATCCCTGAGGAACACCACTATGTAAATATTTTATGTCAGATGATTCATTTTTGTTTATCACTACTTGTTTACGGTATCTAAGATACTAATTTACCCAAAACGCAACTGATACAGAGAAATCGATTTTTCGACATTTACCTACCAAGATCAAGATACACGGAATCAAAAGCTTTGCTGAAATCAAGAAGTACGAGAATAGAGACACTACCATCGTCCAATGCATTTCGAATGTCGTCGGTTATTTTAAGCATCGCAGTTTGTGTACTCCTGCCAGCTCTAAAATCAGATTGGTATTCATTCAGTAAACAATTTTTTTGAAGAAACTGCATAATTTGCTTATTTACTATTTTTTCGATAACTTTAGAAAGAGTAGTAAGTATACTTAAGGGGCGGAAATCGCTTAGAGAGGAGGGGCTAGGAGTTTTGAGTCTTACAGTCTTACATACGCCAATTTCCATGACTCGGGAAACGTACTAGTCATTAAAGAATAATTCATTATGTGATAATGAAGGAAGCGCCGCAGTTAGAACGAATTTTAATTGTCTAACGTTAATGCCATCCGATCCATTTGCATTATATTTTAATGAACTAACTATTTTGTGAACATCAGCGCGAGAGATGGAGTCAAAATAAAATTTATTATCAGCGGGAATGCTGTCTCTACACAATGAGCTATTTATTGAGTTCGCTTTTAAAGAAGGGTATAATACGCATTGGTTATTCACGAAGTTATCATTTAAATAATTAAGATTGAAATCTATATTCACTCTTGACTAGATCTAATCCTCGCAGTGTTTTCCAGATGTGTTTCGAATCCGAAGATGAATTGAAGAGAGCTTTAAAATACTTAATTTTGGAGTTTCTTACTAATCGATCAACTAAGTTTCAAAGTTTTTTTATATTTAACTTCATATACAGTTAACTTTTCTCTTTTATATAACGTAAAAGCTTGGTCTCTTTCCTTCATACGATTTTTAAGTTCGCCTGTGAGCCAAGGAGCTGGAGGTCTTGTTACGCGCGCAGTTTTCAACGGTGCATGTACAGTACATTAAATAGTATTGAAATTATGTTACTGAATTCAGAAACTTTGTCATCTAAAGAAGATAACAAATTAGCATTATGTCATGGAGCTGCATAACAGTTGGAAAGAAAGAATATAGTATCAAAATTTTGAAAATCCTTATATGAAATTAATTTTGGCTTGTATTTGGGACATTTCAAAGAATATGATAAAAATACAAGATCATGCTTCGATATTCCATACACAGAAAATTGTCCGTACGTTTGAACTGTATGAGAATTGGGATCAATGAGATGATCTATCCAAGTTTCAGAATTCTTTTGGAAATGAGTTGCGTTCATTCTGAGAACCTCTAAATTTAAGGATTGAAAAAACTGAATAATTTTTTTAGATTTCGCGCTGTTTATTTCCAGGAGATTATAATTAAAATCACCCAATGAAATAATATTCTCGCATTTAGTAGCTAGAAAGGAAAGTGGCTCTCTTTAATCAGAAAGAGTACCGACATCTGGAGACCTATAAACAGCTCCAAGCAGACACTTTCTTTTGCACAAAACTACTTCAACAAACAAATATTAAATACTTAGAGAGTCAGAGTTAGAAATCAGAACAGTTTTATTTTTTAAATCTTGTCTGATATACATTGCAACCCCGCCACCATATCTACGAATATGGCTATTTCTATTGTGCCTCACGAGTGAATAATTATCAATAGAAGCTAGTCTTGAGGGTTGAGAGGACCGGAGCATGACTCACTGGCCAAGAGTGCTTTTAATTTAATTTCGGAAAGAATGTTTATTATTTCGTCATGATGACTCATTACTGATTGCGCATTAATGTGCGCTACGGAAAGACCGTGTGGGTACTTTTGATCAGGGAAAGATTGAGTTCTTGAGGTGAAGCGACGGAAAGGTCAGATAATTCGCATACTGAACTGTAGTTGTTATTAGGGCCTGAATGCTTAAGAGATAAATTAAACATACACCTAAGTGCTGCTTAATTATTATTACTAAAAAATTAGTAACTCAGATCTGAATAAGACGCTTTAACTTATGCAAAAATGTAAATAAAATATTAATAAATCTTAAGTAGTATGAAAAATTAATGTATCACTTAAAGGAAAAAATAAATAAATAAAGAAGAACCTTAAGGGATAACCCGCAAATCAGACATAGTTCTAACACTTAACCATTGATTACCCTCCTTAATAATAACAACCCCATCCGTTGCCCAAACATTATCCACGGAGGAGCGCTGCGTTGCCGCTCGGAGAACCTCGAACCTCCGGTGCGTCAGGTCTTCCTGGATGGTAGTCCCATTGCCTTTCAGCAGCCTCTTCGCCGAGAAAAATTCATTCCGTTTCCTAAATCTAACGAATTTCACTATACTCGGTCGATTTTTACCATCGACTTTTGGACCTACTCTGTGACTACGGTCGATATCAACAAAACTAAGAGGAATACGTATCTGTTTCGCAACCTCCAAAGTAATTTTGTTGGTATCTTCACCAGGAAGCTCTTTCCTGCCGTAAATAATTATCAAGAAACAAGAATTGTCTTATATTAAGAAGTGATATAGAATTGTTATTCGGTAGTATGAATTAAACCATTTTATTATGTAAATTTATTCATATGAACCACCTTAATTGAGAATGCCATATGACGCAATACTATGGAATAATCTATGATTTATAAAAAGAAGCTGAATCCTATTGAGTACATGGACCAGTTTACCAAAAATTATTAAATATCTTAATCTTTAGACAAGATGATCAATATGATATTCCCTGGTGAAATCGGCATAGGTATTAATCTCATGATACTTGATATGTTGTACTCTTTCGACTGTTTCTAATTATTTAACGCTACGTAATATTGGGGATTCGTTTCATCTGATTAGCAAAAGCAATATAATTGATTTTACTTATGTGATAACGTATTTTGGTATAATTAAAAGAAGATTAATTTTAATATCTGGTTAGTACGAATTAATTGCCCAATCGGTGGCTCAGGGCAAGCATGCTCGCTCATCACTGAGATACTCCGGGTTCCAATCCTAAGAGGGCCAGAAAAGAATTCTAGCTTTTCATTTCAATTTCCCAGTTAATCTGTGGCAACTGGAAAGCGAACCCTCCTATTCACCTCCTATGAAAAATAGAGGTCCCAATAAAGTACCCTGGGGAACCAATGTATGTAGATGTCATCACTGAGAATACCATTGTCTTTTAATTTTTGTTCTCTATCAGTCAAACAGTTCTTTATAGTTTCTCAAGGAGCAACTCAGGGTCGAGAGTGTCAAATGCTTTGAAAATATCCAAAGTAACGATGTTAGGTTTGCTTTAATTTTTTCTGGGGCATTAGGGCTCGTCAACGGCAACGTCATTAGAGCCCGTTTTGCTTTTATTCAGAATTTTTTTACAAGAATCTAACCTTGTACAAAATTGAGGGAGAATTTTTTTACATTTGGGTTCTAGCGAGGTAAGATTTCGAAGGATCAAAATTTATGAGATGGGAGTTGAGAGAGACAGAAGTGTCAACAATGTAGTTGAATAACATAAGAATTCAACATAGCTAAAACCATGAAAATAAGGAAGAACTTAAATGATTCAAACCTGGGTGTCTGTATGCTCGTTGAAGTCTTGTGAAGTTGCAGCGATGAGATAACGATTATGTGATTCTCAAATACTCCGATGTGCAGCCGTGATAACGTGATGTGATAGGAATGCTATTGCTGAGTTGATGTTGTGTTGAAGTTGAGTTGACGTTGGAGGGCCGGTAATACGCTGAATAGAATACGCATGGCCATAGTTCAGAGCAAGTTTGCAAATTGGCAGCATAGTTGCTTGACCGCAAAGTCGTCTCGTGGGTCGATTAACTGTGTTGAGGTCACAGAGAGATGCGTGTTGTCTTGTTGAGGACGATTTGGAGAGAAATGGCCAGATTCAGAGGCAGATGAAAAGTGGACGAGAGAAAGACATAATACGCAGCTGAAAGCATGCTGCTCCGCGACGTCACAAGACGCACGCTATCGAGTGACGTCACAAGTCGATGACGTATCGAACTGCAAATATCGATTGTCCGATGAGATAATAGGGATTTTTCCACAGAACATGCCCAAGGATGGAAAGCTTATTGAAATCTTTCTGACAAGGCAACAGAGAATGAAAGTTCCCATGCATTTGATGATGGGTAGAGGCTCTTTCATCAACATTATTTTTACATCTTTTTACTTTCCAAATACACGGAATGTGTAAGGAAATTATTGTAATCGGCCGAAAAAAAAAATTGAGGTCTTTTCGGATCTTTGAGAATTGGATTCAGGAGAGTCTGTTTTCAAATTTTGGCAATGTCCAATATCGTAAGTATGTTATGAATTTTGTTCCCCCGATAACTCACGCACAAATTGATGCATCAAAACCAAACTTGAGATTTGACTTTGAATGCACTGGGAATAGAATCCTATTTCCGGACAGCTCATACCGACTTCATTTACACACCACGCTTCACTTCCGGTTTCTTAAAATTCAAAATTTTGAAAATATGCATAGAAAAATTTTAATCGAACAGTTAATTCTGCTTAAAGATTACATGATCGCATTCCTGCACGTCGCACCGCTTTCGAAATACAGCGAAAATTTATTACGCAAAAAAAATTTATCATGGAGGTATTTTTCCTAATGTACCTATAAGCCTTTTAGAAAATGGAGGGTGATGGAGCAATTCTGGCTCAGCCAGCGCGTCAAAATACTTAAGGATACATTGGTCTAGTTTTTGATTCAGACCACTTTTATTCTTGGTGTATCTGTGTAATTTATGTTCCTTCGATACAGTTTACGAACTTTTTGATGTAGTATGGTATAATTATTAAGAAACCGAACCAAAAGTAAACCCAGAAATAAGATCATTGTTTACAAAGACGTATCCCAAGTACAGCAGACAAGCAAAGAAAACATATTATATTAATTTATGCAATAGGAAGATTTTCAGCCTATTTGTTGACTGAATTGAATCAGTCTATAAACCGGTTTGAAAAAGTTGCCGATCTGTGTTGTTGGTGGAAAGAATTTAAAAATAAGTAGGACAATTTAAGTAGGGAATATACGATAGAATACGAGAGAGTTTGATTGTTTGGAGAAAATATTTAACAAATTTTGTAATTAGCTAAGAAGATGTTGTAAGAGGGAATAATTATGTAAATTTGACTGATAATTTGATGAGAAGAGAATTTATTCAAGTACCAGGAATTCGGTGATTAAGTGTTGTATTTTTAATACATTTTTGTGTATAGGTTTTATTTCTAGTTAAATTCTGTGAATATAGTTATTTCCAGTTTCTAATATCTGGCATCCTATTTAATCATCAAATATATGATTTTTTTGGCAATGTGTGTCGCAAAGTGTGACGGTGTACTGAAGTTACAGTAGAGAGTGTCATACATGGCATCTTTAAGATGTGTACAGAAACGTCTTCCAGTTTGCCCGCTACAAATTTATGCGCTTTACAAAATAACGGATAAACTCCACTGATCCAAACCCCTATTCTGATTTTTATTTTGGATATACTATTTTGATTTCGGAAGATGGTGTAGTATGTTCAGTGTTTTGAAGGAAGTCTACAATCGGTGCTTTTTGACAGAATTGGAGATTTTGTGAGAGATGGATCCAAATTTATTTTTGAACGGCGTTTCATACCTCAATGTTTCGTTTATATCTTTGATTCTCAAATCGAATTCAGAATTTGTCATGTGAAGTACAATCGCGGTTAGAGGTAATACCTGATATTCATTACGCATAAAATAATTCGTCTTACACTCCTAAAAAGTATTCTCAAACTCTGTGGATTCTCTTACTTCTACTTGATTTTCCGCTAAAATAGGAACCCAAAGTGTTCCTGCAACTATGAGAAGAATTGTTGTTCCAGAGAGGAATCCTCTCAATGGCAGACGGTAATTGCGGTAATTTAATGGACACTTTTTATTCTATTTAGAAGATAATTTGATACAAAATGAAGATAAAGCTTACAAAGGAAACTGTAAAAGTAAGAATCGCATTGAACTCTCCTTCCATCCCTCTCTCCACGAAGCCTTGTCTGATTCACGGGCTTGTCAATGCACTTATTTTCATTTGCACTGCCTTCAACCTACGTCTGTTGATTATCGCCTCACATTAATATATAAGAAAACATAAGCGGCGTGCGAAGTCACGATATGCAGTGGTATCAATCCCTAGTCACTCATTTTCAACGCGCATTACGTGTTTCTGGTAGATTTAAAGTTTACGGTAGATTTAAAATTCAGTCCTCGCAATTTAAACCTACAAGCTCAATTTGGTACATTCAAAATACCACGCGGTAATGATATGAATTATTAAATAAAGATTTTCCAAAGACGTAGAACGGAAACAAAGTATATTGAGCAAGTACAAATTAATAATTCTCAGCATACGATATAACTTTCGAAATCTAATACCGTGTAATTAATACAAATGTAATAAACTTTTGTTGGTTGGTCATTTGAAGGGCACAAAATTTAAAATGAGTAATATTTGAGATGAATCTCTTTGAGAGGAATCAATGGAAGGAAGTGTCTACAAATATGGGAAACCAATCCTAATATATCAGGATGATTATTTTACTTTTTAGAAAAATATCTGAAATGGAGGGATTCTGAAACAATTGGATGAGAATAATTATATTTGGATCAATTAGATTATTCACTCAAATGGTTCCTGAAAATCATATTATTTCCGCATTCTGAAGTTTTCCGGTTTAGATTACAAATTTACATAGGAAATAACTCAATTCTAAAATTTATTTTCCGTTTGTCCACGTTCGTATTATATGGAATATTCCAGTTTAGGCAACTTTTATTGTAATGCAGTACCCCAACTTTCCAGTGGTAGGGACTGGAGATACTAAGTTGGCGAATAGGTGTCAACCAAAAACTTTTAGGCACAGAATGGGAGAAAACAGCAAGAGAACAAATAGAAACGCTTGTGTGGAAACAGAACCATACAAACAAGAAAAATAGAGAAAAAATGATAAAGTTTAGTTAAAGAATACACCCTGATTTCGAAACAGTTCGTGTAGTAAATTACCTTAATAAACTAAAATGAATTTTTATCACTATGTGGATTGGCACATCAATAAGGTTGAATTGATATATCGAATTCATTTAATTATATAGAATCACTTTAACCGTCATATCTCATTTCTTAGATTTTTCTCTTTCTTCGTGGATCACAATTTACGATTGTATTTTCGATCCAGGTTCTTAACTTAGCGATCTCCTGCAGCATGAGCAGCAGCAGTATGGATTTCATGCATTACGTTAGTGTTAAAGCACCTTCGTTTCTAAGCATCGATCGACTGGTAAGGAACATCATTCCGATGTGAGGGATGTTCGCAAAACCTTCAGAAGTGTTGTAAGTATCCATAACCTTTCGCTGGTAATTTTTTCAGTTACCGAACTGAAGAATATAATCGATGAGTTTTCTTTTCTTTCCTCGGTCTTGTAAATACTGAACTGACCGATACATTCGTGAGAACTCGAGGTTCTTAAGAACTGCTTGTATGACATTCAAAGGTTTATCGTGTTGTTTCGTAGGTTTCTTTCCCTCGTTAACGATGATTTTCTCCTTACTACTACAAAAGTTGTTTCACTTAACAACTTGCTTTGAAGCGCAACTTTACCTCGACAGCAGGTAGTAGACATATGGTAGTCTACTTGTGGATAAAATGAATATATTTCGTCAGAAATTGCACACAATTGTGAAGTAAAGAGTGTATTATAATTTTGTGCTCATTAAATCCACCCATACAAATAGGAAGCCACTACTCACCTCCTACGGAATAAATAACTCACGTCCATACTTACGTCCATGCTATTCAACTCGGTAATAACTCTGTTGTCTTTCCCCACGCTGTTTTTTTTATTTCAATAGTTTTAATCTGATGAATTGTTAGAATAGTTTCATAGACCGTTTGTTTATTAGTATTTTTAAATTTATTTCTTGTCTTATGGTGATGTTCAAGCAATGAATCCTGCTCTTCCACCTGACCATTAGTAAGAGAATAGGGAAAGTGAGATGTTGGGTTTACGGAGAACGTATGGTACCAATCCCACTGTCGTGTGGAGTAGATGAGGGAAACCCAAGTTGAAAATCTCACCTAGTTCGACCAAGAGGGAAATCGAACCCGCACACTCCCGCTGCCCGCGACGTTTGATATTAAAAATTTCTAGAAAATATAACATATTTTTCAAATTCATTCGAAAAGAATGAAACATCAAAGATAAAAATAAATAAATAGCGTTAATCAGGATTTGGGGTGGGCATCGGGTTAGACGGGTTTCAAACCAAACCGAACCAAGCTATTCGAATCGCTCTCGGGTTGATTCAAGTCAGTAGGGTTGTATCGGGGTCAGTCGGGTTGAGGTTGAAAACACGACACGAATTTGTCTGAATTTTAAACAAACTGGATTTTAATCGAATCGAACCGTATTTAACTGAATCAGGATCGTACATTATTTTGTATAAATTCGAAATCAGAAACGAATTAATAAGATATCTAATAAATTATAAGTTTTATCATCACAAGGAAACGGAAATAATGTAGTTTTAAACCGGAAATTAAATTAATTTGTCCATATTTCAATAATATTTTAATTAGTTTCATTAAATATAAATAAACAGTAAATGAAAATGAAATGGTGTAAATATGAAGCATGTTACCCGCGTAATGAAAAATACGTTAAAAAAAGGAATTGATTTAAATAGTTAATGTTGTATTTAATGTTATGTAAAATATGAGTACATTGTAAATAAAAATAATACTTTTTTACGAAGAAAAGATACAATTTACAAGCACGTAATTGTTTTAACACAACACTGTAAACAAATAAATAAATTCAAAAATCAATGTCTAAATAATATAATAAATATTGTCGGTTTGGACCAACTGTGCCGTCACCAAACAAGCGTGCATGATACTCAGAAAAAATAATAAAAAACAATATAAAATAAATAGCGCATACTAAGAAGGAAACATGTAAATAATAAAAAACTATAAATATTTTATACGAATACCTGTGTAATGAGTTACCCATATCTACGAAATCTCCAACTTCAGCTATTAGTTATATATGCAGACTCAGAAGGAACAGTTGATCATGGCATAGTTAATATATCTCTAGCAAGTATAGTGAAAACTATGTTGCGTACCATTGTCCTTTAACTTTTGCAAAGTCGCGAAATTAAAGTCACGAGCAATACACTTGTTTTCTAGATAAGCGAGAGACCGATGAATCACTCTCGTCAGCCGAAAAGTCAGTAAATAGAACATCAACCACATCAGAATGAAAATATATATCAATATCTTCAAACAGATTATTTGTTTTATTTATGTAAATTTCACTAATCGTGAAAACGAAAATTTATAATTGTACCCGAATCACTACTCTGAACACATCAGGTGACGTAGTAATACCATAAATGAGTTACCCATATATGCAAAACGCTTAATTGAATATCCAATTACCTTTAACTGTGAAATTATGGAGAATCTAACAATAAACGCCATCTCATTTTTTGGTTTAATTTTCATTAATTTATATTGGAAACTTTACATTTTAAACGTTATTTATAAGTTTTCTTAAATAGAAATAACACTTTTTCATGTAAGCTTCAGAAATATGTTTTATTTACCCAGCCTACCTCTACCAAAACCATACAATACTACTATAACTATGTTATAATAAAGTATAGAGTGCTTGAGTGACAATAAAATCCTTGTCTATTTGGGTCTATATGATACTTTCGAGAAATTACCCGTGGAATTTTATTTTTAATTGTTTTATTGTTTCAATACAAAGAACGGAAGAGGCAATATGAAGATTTAATCTGGTTTAGTCTACAGAATACGACATTGTTTCAGTTAACATGTAAAATGACGCAGTTTGAATAACCGGGTAAGATTTTAACCAACTACACAACCTGAAACCAATCCGACAAATGTAACAGCTTTCTTTTATTAAACCACTTTGATGTTACATCAGTTGCTTGAATTGAATGAGGATAGGTAAATATAACCCGATCCCACATTTTTTCTTCGATGAACTCTGAAGATTTTGTTCGTTGTATGCTTATTTCTGCTTAAGTTAGACCGAATCAAACAATTTCGGAATTGTACTCAATGGGAAAATGTGACGCGGCAAGAAAATTCTATTTCAAAGCGTATCTTATTCTCCAATGCAATCAAATCAAAATGCAGGTGATACAGCTCGTAAGTTCCATTCTGAGTCCCAAATTGTAATGAGAAAAAATGACATACATAGGTACTTTTCATTTTATCACACACACACAAATGGAATTATTTATGAATATGACGAGATAAATTAATTACGGTTAATAATGAAAAAGGACAAATTTCCATACACTACAGTGATTGAATTTGATATTTGGGAGACAATATTGAGTATCTTTATAATGGTAACTTACCAGATTGAATTCGTTGTAAATAAATTAAATGTAGTGAAAATTATTTTTTTGTTCATGTGTTTGAGTTACATTGATGAGTATGATAGAAAACAACACACACAAAATTCTTCATTTATTTAATGGATGTTAATCATACTGTTTAAAAATTCTTCTTGTAAATATTTTGAGAAAATATCTTATCTTCTGTATACTAACTCCTACCGTACGCTTAGTGAATAGTGCACTTATCGTCAAAGAATTTAGCGCATGGGTCAAATTAAAGTTAGTTTTGTTACACCAATATTCAAGAAAATATTCATCGCTTCTAAAGCATTAAAAGACGGGAGGAGAACAAAAAAGTAAGAATGTATTGGTTGCGAAATGTTCTAATTTTTTATGTAAGAAACGATTAGTGCAATGAAGAAGAAAATTAATAAATAACATAATAAAAGTTTCACGGATATTTGACATCATCTTAAAAGTGACATTTTTTTCCATTTAAGGATATGTATTCAATGAAACTCCACGACAACTCTATAGAGAACTGAATAACGTGGCCTATAGAATATGTACGAACGCTTCAAGGGTTTGAGTGAACGAGTTCTCATAGAGTCAAAATAATCTAACTAGAAATTCTCAAATTCATATACAGTGAACGCAGCCACAGCAAGAAACGGTTAGGGACCGCGCGATATGATGTGAGCGGAGGGCGCCAAACTCTGCGGGAGGCGACCACGTCAAGGGCGTCGACGCGGTGTGGCGGGTGGGGCACCCTGACGCGACGCGACGCGACGTCGAGTCAACAGCCGTGGAGAGTTGCAGCAGCGGCGACGGCGGCGGTCGGCGCGCCTATGAAGATGTCGGTGGCGGGGGTGGGAGCGGAGGCTGGTTGCGGAGCCGCCACCCGCCCCGCTCCCGCACTGTCGATGGCCCCGCGGTGCGCGGACCTTGTAGCTCATAATCATCGCGCACGAAAATTCTCGGAGATGAGCTTTTTTTCTCTGTCTATCGCATCCCCCCTTTCGGTCGCAAGACAAGAACGGCTTGTGGCGTCGCAGCGGAGGCGCGGGGCGCACCTCGTACCTTTTATGGCTCGCGCGACAGCCGCGCGTTCCCATATCGCCCGCTGCCGCCTCCGCCACCCGAGGCCCGCCGCCGCCGCGGGTCCCGCCCCCCGGCCATCCCCCACCACCACAGTATACGACCAATGGGGTGACTGCAGGGGGCGGAGCCGCGCGTGGAAGGGGCTACCCGCTCGCGCGCGCGGTCCGTTCTCAGTGGATGTCCACCAAAAAGAAGAGCGAGAGGGAGAGAGAGAGAAAAAGAAGAACGAGGAACGTTCCTCTTTTTAAACGGCCGGCGCTTGCTACTGTGTATTTCCCACGGGCTGTGGCATGGGCGGACCCCCGCGAGCCGACGGCGGCGGCCGGCACAGGAAAATACCTGTGAGGACGGACGACCGCCGCCGCCAACTCACCCGCCCGCCCGCGCGCGCGCCGTCGCCGGGGCTAATCTGTGAAAGAGGCGGCGTTTTTTGTGACCATCGTGAGGGGGAGCTCCTCTCCTCTGCTCGTGGTGGAAGAGGAGGAGGGTGGCGGTGGCGAAGGCGGCGGCGGGCAGGCGGGCGGACGGAAGCTCAGAGCGGTCCACGGGAGGCAAAGCTCAGACAGGAGACGGCCGACTCAACACAAGCAGCCTGCTCGCCTGCCGCCGCAGTCCTGCCTGCCCGCTCCCGCTGCTGCCGACCGCGCCTCCACCACCGCCCTCTCTGCCACCGCCGCCGCCGCCGTCACGGCCGCCGCGCTACAGGTACGTGCCGCGCCAGCGCCGCGCCGCGCCGGCCTCTGCGCGACGCAGCGCCCGACAGAGGTATGCGAGGCACCCCCGGAAGGACAAATTTTCGCATCGTATTCATCACGTTCGGCAAACACTGATCTGTCTTGTGGGGCGACGGGTCGGGCGCGCGCTCCTCTCCGCCACCGTCGCCCACAGTCTGCCCACCGCCCTCGGCCTCTGCCCGTCACCACGCGGCGGCGGTAGCGTCTGCGATCCACGCGCACAGTCCCCGTCGAGCTGCCACCGAGACCGCCGCCTCCAACGTAGCTGCTGCTGCCACCGCCGCACCGCCACCGCCGCCGGAGCAACTGCCGCACAGGTCTGTCAGTTGGAGGCGATTACCCTTTTAAGGATTTTTAGACCAGACAAAGGTGATTCGGTATCGCACTTTATGAGGGTATCCTGTCTTTCGTCGATTTTTACAAATTCAAGGTGTCGCGACACCCATTCTGCCCTTCAACGGATTCGGTCTTGTCAGGCGGTAGGATGTAACTTGTCTCTACATGTAGTTGAAAATAGTAGTTGAGTTCTAAACTGCATCAACTATTCACATTTATATTTCTACTTTCATTCCACTTTTATAAATACAAAATGTAAAATGACCAAGCTTCCTTATAAATGTTTTTATTTCAAATAAACGCTTTATTTACTTTCATTAGAGTATAGCGTAGTGCACGTCTTTAGTCTCGAAATCAAGCTTGCGTTTGATTTGATGTTCACAATTTCTTTTTCATTTCCAGAGTTCATTTACGTCCGAATTTTACAGAACTTCGTTTAATATTGAAAGTGAAAAGTGATTGTTTATTATAATTTTTGCTTTCTAACTTAACTTGCTTTTTTGCATAACGATTCATATTGCTCGAGAGCGAAGTAATGATAAAAGGATGTCCAGTCTCACTGAGGCAGCAACTTAATGATTTTATCAAGCTGCATGTACATTATTTCATCAGAATAATTATTTGATCAGCTTGGCTTTCAACTTTAGCGATCGGTAGGTTGTATGTATGGTAGAAACTAATCTATGCTACAATATGCAATGATGTTATCGAGGACATAGTTTAAGTATATCGTTTGGTTAAATTCTTACCTCAGCCATTAGTCTCACGTATTAAGACATTTTTTAACACAAGGTTTACAAGCCAAAAATACACAGGGGATGTGGATATATAATAATTCAATATATTAATGAAATAATTCAAATATAACGATGCAGTTCATATAATTCCCAAACGGCATTTAATAATCTTTACAGATTACTTTCATCGAGTAGAGCATATGATATACTTACATACCATAATGAACGTCTTATATTTTGATAAAAATAAAGTTTTAGAAGAATTTTGAAAGAACATTATGGACCTCGGAGCATTTAACTACCATAACTTGTTGAATCGTATTTATCGCATCTGCTTTTAACTGTCAAGCATATCTGCAGTATTTTAGAAAATAAAATATTTTTACAGATTTGAATTTTTAAGAAGGTATGCAGATAGGAAACTAAAATATTTTAATACTGGACTCTGAGAATTTTATATCTCAGAGATTTAATAAAGAAATTTTGAGTTCTAATATTAATTCTAAACATTAAGTTAAGTCATTTTGATTTTTTTTTAATATTGAGCTAATTTGAACCAACTAGTTCAATATGTTTATTTTCATTTTTGTGTATAATTATGTTTGTCAATACCTTGGAGAAACAATCCTTTCCTTTAGCAGTATCGAACTTTTCAAAATAAAATACCTACAACGAAATACACCTTCAAGTGTAATTTATTCTAGATGACCATAAAATCCACTTTCATTCATTCATGTTCATCCCTTTTTTATACCTCAAAAAATGCAACAGTACAAAAGAAAATATTTCAATTATTTAATACTCAGTTAAATTAATTTTGTTATAGCTTATATTCATTCGAGTTATTAAATTACTAATTTGTATGTTTTCCGGAAAAATTAGAATTCATTTTTAATTAATGGGTTAGATTAAAAACCATCGAATAAAAAAAAAAATTCCGTATGACCTGAAGAGGAGTTCACGATTAAAGTTTCTTGATCACTCGCGCATTAAAGTTCCTGGCTTCACGACAACACAACACGCCTAGGAGAAATTCTTTCATCACAATGGTTCTTGCATGTTTCATTAATCTTGTTGACTGTACATAAGTGAATGTCTTTATCTTCAAGTTCAATGGTGCAGTTTCTTTGCGTGCGCTCCTTTGGATTGAATATGAATAACTTTGTAGTGAAGTCAGAGAAATCTCGCTAACCCCAGGTACAAAATGTATGGACAAGAGGAAAATGAAATATTAACATATCATTTTATGATAAATAATAAAAACAATCACAAAAGTTTTCATAAAGCTTAAAAGAAGGCATTTTATAATTAAAATAATTTCTTACAAATTTAATAATTTGTATTTTATACACTTTAGAAGTAAATAGTATCATTGAGACATCTTGATGATATCAATTTTACAGAATGAAATATATCAGCAGGTAAAGGAAAATATGTTCTTTTCTTGAAAATTTTCAATGTGACGGAATTATATACTACATATATTATATTTCCTAAATATTTTAAAATAGTTTTTATGACAATTTTCAAATCACAGTTAAATTGTATCAGTCGTAATTTCACCGCACGCATCTAATGTTTTGGATGGATATTATAATGCAACGTCGTGAATAACGTGTTTTAACCCATTCAAATGAAAGAACTAAATGAAATAACGTATTGAAATAATATTAAGCAATTCGAAGACAAGTTAATGAATGATATCTTGATAATAGTATATAATAAACGTACTAGTTGTGACACTTCTTCATCTTAGGTTTTTCCATGTATACTAATTAGGCGTACGTACGAATCGACGACGATGAATAAAACCAAGAGTGAACTCTCTCCTCTTGTTTGCGGAATATTTCCATCGGATGACTTCCTTTCTAGTATGGCGCCGCTGCGTATAATTGACGCGAAGTACATTCGCTTGTGCACACTCTGTATAACTTTCGATTTTGCATGCCATGCAGCTCGTCGATCGGTCACTGAGCCGCCGCCGCCGTGCCGCAGCGGACCCGTCCACTTCTCAACCCGCCCGGCTGCCGCGCCGCGCCGACCGACCCTGGCCGACCCACCGACCGAGCGGTCCCCAGAAAGCGAGAGTTGTTTTTGACAAGGGACCGTCCCACCTCGTGCAGCTTAGAGCGTCGTCTAAGTAGAAACGCCCCCCTTTGAGAGAAGGAGACACTGAAATTTCGTTATGTTTTTGAGCCAACCTCGATTTTTCAATCTAACGCTGACCGCTCTCCTAGAAAAGACGTTGATCAATTGTAACTCTTCGTCAAAGAAACTTAATGAGCTGAAAAATAAAAAAATAAAAAAAACATTAAATTTCATTACTGCGAATACAGATTCGTTATTAGACGCTTCATAGAAATAAAAGAGATCTCTAATTTATCGTATAAGTCCGTTACCGTTCTTGATACGTGCTCCTTATTTTCGTTTTTTGCAAAATAACGAGTCTACTTTTAAAGGTTATGGAAGAGTATTTCTGGTGTCCTGTAAATTATTAATATCCACAGGATTTGGGCTGATGCTACTAATGTTTCTTTTACTACTTTCAAATATATCACGGACTAAATCAACTAGCTGGCTATAGTAAAGTATATTCATCATCAATTGAATCGTCCTACTGTCTACTTAAATGAAAGGGGATAAAACTCTGTCCACTCTTCAATTTACATCATCGAATTTTTCATTAATATTTTTCAGATATAAAATATACGATATACATGCAAGATGTTTTTTGTCATGACGTGAAATTGTTCTACCAAGGGCTAGTTATTCAAGAAAGTTACTTGGGGTACTTCATAAACTAATAGTAAAAATGAGGAAAATAAACGAAACTAATCTAAACCACTAGAAAAATATGCATTTTCAGAAATGTTTAAAAAAATATTTGCACTCATACTTCGACTCGTACAAATCTTACGACGGAATTATGTTTTTGATATTCATTGGAACCCAGGCTTTATACGACTTTATTATAATACAACCCGTGTAAAGGGAACAAAACCGAAAAAAAAAAATTAATATTCATTAGAATATGTGATTTCAAGTAAAGTATTCCTCATAATATCAGGAAGTATTTAGATTGAAGTGATAACTTATTAAATTAAGCGAAACTATAAATTAAGCGACAAATATTAAGAAAAGAATGAAAGAATGTCACGTTTCTGATGGGACGATATCTATTTCAAATAGCCCTTCATCCTAAGTGCTATTTAGATTAAAGATGATTTGTTCTCAGATTTAAATTGTAATCTTGAAGATATTGCATGATAATATGATTTGTATAAAAGTATTTTTGATTTAACGAGGAATGCAAACAATAGTTATTAAGATATTCTCAGACAATTCTACAAAATGTATCATTGTACAACTCTTTTGAATAGTTCTGAATGAAATTGCAAATCGTTACCTTTACTATAATTTCATTTTTATTATCTCTGTCCTTTTCGCTCTTCGGTCCAAAGCATTAACAAAGCAATATCAACTCGAATAAATTAGGAGAACCTATTAAGAAATTATAATCGTTTCGAATCACAACTATTAAATCTTTAAATAAATTAAAGAAATGAGAGGTAATTGAGTCACGGATAAAATTTTTGTCAATCTGTAAGACTATCCTTAAACAAATGGTTTCCAAAATTTAATTTTTCTTGTAAACAACATTCATCATTTGATACTAGAAATATTAAAATTGGAAATATTTTAATAAACAATTTTTTTCTGTGATCATGATTTTTTCACTTGTCTCAACAAATACTTACAGGTGTTCTTTCACGTTTACAAACGGTTCAAATCATGATGAAAGTAAAATAACGAGAGACAAAAATATATAAATGATAATACACATTGGAACATTTGAATCACAGGGAGACTGTCTACGAGGGACAGATGAAACAATTCACAATAAAACTGATGAAACACTATATGACATGATAACTGACATATGACGTGATATCTCTTGGATGAAAATTTCAAGATGTCATGAATGATAATTAAAACTTAAAGTGCTCTGTGATGAAAAACACGACGCAAATGTTTTAAAATAAGTGTTTAAATTTTCATATTTCAAAACAATAACAGAATACCATGAATATCATTTTCAAATAACTTAAGAAATGTGAAATACAAACGCACAACTTGAGCCATCGGCCAAGTACAAAATTAGTCCTTCATCGGGGGATTTCAAAGTTAGTATTCTGGAATATGAGAGGGTCCACTCACTAATACCTGGCTCTGAATTCTCTATAAATTTGCTCACCGCGTCAAGGTTACAGCTCATACTACATGAGCATATTGTGTTACCGTACGATCAATCGTATCATGCTCTTCTAAATCAATTGCTGCTAAAGTAATCCGCTGTCTAAATCCAGTTTAACGTTTTCATTTAGATTCCATGTAATTTTTTTCCAGAAGGAGAGTTTGTGATTAAAGAATTTGTTAAAAATATAACTGAAGTTTTGCAGGTTAATATGGGTTAAAACATAAAATATATTGACCTCACGTACCTAAAGAAGGAGTTACATTATTTAAATAAAAGTTACTTCAAATTTTAAAAAAATCAAAATTCAAAATTATAATGGAAAACAATTTATTTTTTTATAATATCTATTCTGTTGGAAAAACCTGTATGAGTTTTTGAAATAATAAATTTTAAATTAGACGCTTATCCACAGTAATGAAAAATTAACCGAGGCAGAGACAACATTTTTGATCGAATATCCCCCATTACAAATATGATGGAACCTTTTGATAATCAAAACTTGCCAACACGTAGCGCAAAAACAAAGAAAGAATGATTCGTTTGTGATTAATTTATTATATAGGGTAATTCAAAATGACGTACGGTAGTTTAAAACTATAATTCAGTCAGTTTTAAGAGCGCACTTACAAGATTTGGTTTAAAATGGAGAAAGAATCAAATATTTTCCTGTTCTGCTTGACCGGTAGCATAGCGAACGTTGTGTTGGTGCTACTATTGCTATAGCTAAAATGCCCTCTCAGCAGAACAAAGAATTTTATGTTTCGCAATATGCGAAAATGGAATATGTTATGTCATTGCAATGTGCATCATAATCGTTTCGGTAAAGGTAGTTCTACTGACAAAAGCATTCGTAAGTGGTATCACCAATTTGAAGAAATAGGCTGATTCAATAAAGGCAAAAGCATAGGGCGGTCGCGCGTCAGGAACGACGAGTTGGACCAGGTACTTACCCAAAGAAATCAACCAACAAAGAGAGTTTTGAACTGGGAACACCACAAACAAATGTGCGGTGTGTACTGAGAAATCCATTGAACATTTTCCTCACAGATTGCAATTGCTTCAAGCTTATGAACTAAGTAAAACAATTTTTTTTCGAAAACATACAGGAAAAATGTGAAAATGGGAATGTTTTTATTGTGTCTTGTTTTCAGTGATGAAACCCTGAAAACTTAACAAACACACCTCCCATCAGCAGGGAAGTGAACTGTCACACTGTGCTCATTTGGGAGATTCAAAACCCAAGAAGCTGCAACGAGTTTGTCAAGAATTCGATTATCGTCTAGATATTGTCCGCATGATACCAGAAAGTCATATAGAACATTTGTGATGCAGTAAAACGAAAATATCTGAGTTTTTCTTCATTTCAAATTAGCTCTCATGAATGTACGATTAAAAATGAATTAATTATAGTACTTTATAATACCGTATATCATTTTGAATAACCCCTTATTTTATTTAGTCAAAATCGTGGATCATACAGAAACGATTTGAATACTTAGTTCTAAGAAAGGGATGGATCAAAAGCTGCCTTGTTTAAAATTTTTATATAATGCTGCATAATTCTAGACTATTTAGATCACATAGCTTCTATCTTGAGAATATGGATAAAAGAAGCAAAATTATTTCTCCGACGTTTCGGTTGTATTCTAACCTTCAACAGAGTTTATTAATTATTCTCTCGCACACACCTTTCTATTTTCTCGGTCATTTGTACAAAAAATGTATTCTTCCTTGCATTTTACACATCTTTAAAACACAATTAATTCCATGTTTTGATACAGACAAGACACGACCAATGAACACTTTATGTTGAGGGACAGAAGAAGAAATATGGAAATCATAGTAAGAATAATATTTGGTCTATCTGCGCTATCTGCAGAAATATCCCCATCACAATTTGATTCATCACTCTCCGAATGGACCTAAACGTTGCGACTGTTCTCTGTGGCGTTATGATTTTACCAAATTTGCTTATTGGAAGCGTCAATTCATAAACAATTAGATTATTGATAACAAAAAATATTGCGTCCAAGTGAGATCCAATCATTTTTTTCCTCGAATTTAGAGGCAAATTTTTTTAGTATTCAAACTATTACTTAAAATCTTAGCGGGTTGCAAAAAGGAAAATTTAGTAATGTCAAACAAGGCAAACTCGTTTATTTCTAATCATCTCTTCCGTAATACGTATAGAACACAGAAGTTGTTCCGTATGTATGTACTTACCTTTATAACAATTCACATGCAGAGGATGTTATTGTAGTTAACGACCAACTATGGTAAATTTTCACAATATTCATTGTGGAAAAAAAATACAAAGTCGTTTGCAAAATATAACCCACCAGAATCACCACTACAGGAAAAAACAAGTTCATATTTCAGCTAAGCGTACAGTCCTCTGTTAAACCTCTACGTGTGGCGTCTGCTGAAGGTCTCCTTTCGGCAGCACGTAACACTAGGCGCGAGAGAAACAAAGAGGAGTGCGTAGGAAATTGAGTGGTTACGCTTTGAGAGGATGTACAAGAGGAGAGATGGATACGTCGGAAGGGTCAATTTGCTGACCTCTTGACCTCACCCTCCCTCCCTCAGGCTTCCTGCCGCGGGTGAAACAGGAGTATCCACGAGGCACGCGCGCCTGCCCGCCGCAGTGAGTCACCACGTGAAGATGGGTAAATGGAGCGAACTCCTGACGATAAAGAGTCTTAGCTGAGAGCTTCCTCGCCTCCGAACTCTGGAGGAAAGAGTTTCCACCTAATTGCGAGGATTTCGACCTCCTTGTTTAATCGAATCAAGGTAGCTGATTTTTCTTTTTCTAGCCCTTTGATCACTAAACCATACTTTTTGCCCTATTATCGAGATAGTTGGCATTCGATTTTACTTCTTCAGAATATTAATATAATTAACAATGTGACGTTTAATATAGAGAAAAATAGAAGAGAAAGTAATTATTGATAATGAGTAAATTCTATGATGTATATTTTAAAAATATTTTATTTTTTACCTCCTCAATGTTTCTGCACCATTCCAACTTTCATTATTGTCATACATTTGATTAGTTATAATATTTCATCTTGTCTCAATATTCATTCGGAGACCATGTATCATGTCTTAACGGTGTCTATTGTCTCATCATATTGCCAATTGATGGAAACACAAACGGCTTGCCAACTTACCTCCCATGTAGCGATAGACATGAAGAGCGCACAAAACGCGGGAGTCGTCGGAAAGACACGAAGGAAGTAAATTCATTGACATTGATCGTTTTCAGGAAGTATGAAGGATTGACTCGTAGGAGGCTTACTGGATAGGAGACATAAATTCTGCGCGTTTACCTTCTTTAATTGAAGAAAAAGAAATATTAACTCCAATATCTACGTTTTTAAAACGGAATGGGTTTTTTAACTACCCTATGAAGTAAAACTTTTCAGGTTGATTTTAACCAATACACTTCATCTAAGTACATCCGGATCATTGATACAAAAATGTTCATAAGTTGATTGAACAATTTAATCCATTTTTATATCAGCGTATAGAATTTCGAGCCCTCTGAAAATAACCAGAATTCATAAGAGTTGAGAAATTTGTTGCCAAAACAAAAAAGGATGATGAACATGGAAGTCCAGAAGATGCTAAACCGTATTTCGAGTTTGAATAATTAATAGCGAAAATGTTATTAATGTGGAATAGAACTGACGTCAAACAGAAATATGGCGCTCGCGAGTTGTATGCCTGCTAATAAATTTAACTGAGCAATATTAATAATATAGGTAACTATTTCAACACGTTCTTATGATTTTGAAAACATATTATGTATATGATCACATTCAGCGTAAAATGCTGTAAGCTAGTATATGTTATACTCCTAGTGTTCGTATTATAGCAGGAAATAACCAAGCTATATTTAGCCATAAGAAACTGTGGTGTTCCATGCGAATGAAATTGGCAAGGAAAAGTATATCTGGGGATATTAGAGAAACCATTTTGGTGCAACTATTCTAAGTCATTCCTTCAACCTATTTTTCCGTTAATAGGCCCGTAGCTAAGGGTTTTATGTATTACCAAAGAAATTGTGTTACGATACAATGCTTGGTATCGAAGGGGCTAGATTCTCCCAATGTACTTACCACTACAGGCGCATAAACAATAGGGAAATAGACGTGGAAAAATTTACTTTTTTGTTAACCCGTTTTAATTATTTTAGGTACAGCTTCTATGCCACCAATTGAATGGGAATATAAGAGAAATTAAGTTGATCCATAAACTGTAATACTAGTTGTCTCTCAATTCTCACAGACCAACGAGTGAAAAGAGAAAGTAAAGAAAGAATAGTGATATTGAACTACAAGAGATCTGTGAACTAAAGCAATATGAAATGACTAGATTCCAATTGGTGGTTTCCTAAAACTAAATTTTGAAGTTGAAAAGTTCTCAACTTGATTTCTTAAAATAACGTCCTTTGTATACAAATAAAATTTAAAATAAAAAAATCGCAATTATTTCTTAAAAATTGAGAACAGGAATTGCGTTTCTTGCAGTTAGACCAGACATATTTACCAGCCAGATGTTAGCTTCATGCTCATGATGATGCTATATGCTAGGTGTGTCATTTTGAGTAAAATGTGTGTTATCTCCATCGATATGGTAAAGTAGGCTGGTAATTATTTTTTAATTGAGCCCTGATGATGACTACAAGAAATAGTCGAAACGTGGGCAAAATGATACAATTTTATATGTATTTGTCAGGTCTATCAACAAGAAATTCAATCCCTATGGCCGATGACCTTTCTAGTATGGAAAATTGTGAATAATTTTTCACTACAACGTGTCTGCACGACGTTAAAGAACATAACAAAAGCTTAGTCAGAAGGTACAAAGATAGTGCGGAATCTATACCCACGAGTCCTAAGCTCACGGGTGGCACTCATCTAGATGTATCGCAAGTGAAGATCGAAGAGGCCGTGTGCGCCTGTTCACACGGTAGTTACTGACAGGCAACTCTTGTATTGCGGTGGATGTCAGATTCTCTCACGCAACGAACGCCAATGAACGAAGACTAATGCAAGGGGAATGAAATGGAGCGTTTTGTTTTACAAAACCCTCAATTTAGATTATTCTACTCGCGGTTACTTTTTGCTTTGATCAAAGGTTTCTAAATGTTATATTCTGCATAACGAATATTTTATGTAATTTGCCAAGTTTTTCGCCAATCCAGTTAATGATTCAGTATAGAAAATACTAATCAATCCTGCAGGATAGATAAGCAAACGACATTTTTCGCACGAGTCGGTTTGTTTTTGGCGCTCGCTGTCGTATGTTAAAAAAATTGCATCAAACAAGGTACTGAAAATCACAAGACATATTATTAGTTCATTTTATTTATGATACTTAATTTCAATTTCCCTTTCTAACCCTAATTTCATAAAAGTTTCATAGAAGACACGATGCTTTTCGTTTCAGTAAAGCCAATTAGATCTATATACTGATGCAGAGAGTTAGAAAATAAAGTCAATGCTCGTTTTCTGTGACTTTTAACATAGAGGTAAATACGGTACTCGTACAAGAGCTTTGGATTACACTATATCTTTACAATGTCTTCAAAGTTACAATTCCGAAGTTTTACAATATGTTTACTGTCACATAAACGGTGTTTCTTAATATAAGTTCATAAAAATTAGAATTAGAAATAGTAACTGTTCCTTTCTTTACAGTTTTTGTGAGTAATCCTTTCGAATGAGCGAAGTATTAGTCGTTGTTGGATAGAGACCATACACTGGAGTCATACACCCATTCCCATCAATGAAGCAACATCACCTCGCCATTCAACTCCGTGTGTACGGGTGCGCGGCTGCGCGTTCACGGAGAGAAGCCGCAACCAACCAAATAACACAGTAGCCCAACAAGCGACGAATGAAAGGCCGGCTACCGTTCGATAGCTCCCGGTCATGCGGCAGCGGCGGCGGGGGCAACGGCGTGGCACGCGCGCCAATGGAATGCAGCGGCAACAGCTGCAGCCACGCTGCCATCGAGCACGAAGGAGGTTCCGTAGATGCCTGGGGAGAGCGTCTCGCGCACTTTTGCAAATATCCTCTTTCTTTACCAAACAAACTATACATAAAAAAAATTAATAACTCGCAAACAGTCAAAAATGATGCATGGAAACAAGTTAATCATCCATGAGAGAAGAAATGAATTTTTACGTACAAGCAATTCGATTTTGTTAACTCTGATTTTTTATTTCTTATAATATACACTGTAAATCGCGAATTAACCATATTTATTAACACGTGTCAATGAGAAAAAATTAATATTCTTAGTATCACTTGTTTCAAAATTGTCAAATTAGAAAGAATTCCAAATATGGACTATTTTGTATTATGTCGGCTCATAAATTAAAAAAAAATGTTCTTAGGAATTAATATCTCTTAAATGTTCTAACTACATTATTTTTAATCAATGGTTAACAAAGCACCGTATGACTTCGGAAAAAAATATACCAATCTCTTCTAGGAATACCTATCCGACAGACTACTCCATCAGGCACCACATTTTTCTCATAATTGGTAAGCAGGGTACACCACCTGGTTCGAAACTGTTGAATTAGAAAATACAAATCAATTCCCTGTGCAGGCAATAGCAGCTTCACCCTTTCATCCCATCTACTGTAATTAAAGCGTTACCCTCCCTCATCAACACTACCGCAGGAGCCATTTTCTCTCTTTCCTTCACTCCGCTGCGTAGCTCAGTAGCCGGTCGCCGCAGGCGGCAGGGGCTCGTTAGGCAACCCCCGCGCATCATACTTTCCGGCACCAAGGGTTGCCTATGCGGTTCGTGTATTACGGGGCTACTGAATTACGCAGTTTCTTCCATCTCACATGCCCGTTGCGCCGAACCAAACGACTACGCTTCTACTTACAGTTAACCTACGTCTAACCGATTATCCTGGAATTCCGGTGAAGATATACCGACCCTTTACTGTTTTTTTAATTCTTTTCCTTAGACATACGACGAATTTCAATTTATCGTAAAATGGTCTTATTTTCCCCCAACAGTCATACATACTCTACAACTCGTGTGGCATTCAATGTTTGTGACTTACCACAACATAATACTAATACTTTATGCGATGTTTTTACATACACAAGCGATGGACTTCAACTATTAAACTGTTTTTCCTATTAAATTGTATTTCCAGTAAGATGTGAAGTACATCAGAAAAAATCGGATACATCAAGTGGAGTTAGTCAGTTCTGTAGGAAGAATTGGAGGAAAAGTTTATTGAAACAGAAATGGGATGGCGAATTCTACCTTAAGAAACACAAATAATTAATACCTCTCACATACATTCGGAAATAGGATGTTCCTTTTGCAATTTGCAATTCTGGTCTAGATGTAGTTTAGTGTAATTACTCAGTTTAAACAACGTGAATCGCATTAAATTTTGTTTTGAAAATATACTTCTATTTCTCTTATACTTTATTCGTAATACATACTTCGTCTAAATAATAAAATAACTACAACGTATTTATGAAAAATGTTCTATCTTTGGTTCGATTTTCAAAGAAATTTAATTTTCGGGTATTGGAAATGGTATTATCACGTTGAAATGTGAAAGTTTTCTATGCACAAGGACAAATAAGTCAAATGTAATTTAATAATTTAGATGAAACTTTTCAGTTAAAGTTATGTGACTTAAGACAAAATATTTTGGCAATTTTCCTGATTCAGAACGGTAAAGCACATACGTAACTTTATTGGTCAATAAATGTCTCAAACTCAGCATTTTATAAAGTAACTCGACTCGTTTGGTGGGGACTTTATCGTTAGACCCCATTTGCTTATGATTGGCTCCAATGGCTACAACGAAAACCGTAGAGGGATTTTTCAGGAAACGTTAGAACGTTTGTTTCGAATGTCTCATCGACAATCTATGAACGCTGCATCTTGTAAGTTTTCTTCTGGAAGTGGGCAACTCATGTTATTTTTTTCTTTTTCGCGATTTTGTCGTTTAATTCATTTCTATTCGAATATAAATTCAATATTTTAAAGTATGTGCAACTAGAGGAGTGAGTAGGAATTCTGGATAGGATATTCTGGCCTTTTCATGCCTTTTTGTTGTTTATAGTATGAATGTTTTATTATTTTATATCTCCATACATTAACAACGCAGCGTACAGCATTACAGAGTCTAGATTTCAGAACCATATCAGGAGGACAAATTAAAACTTCAATGAAATCAAGATATTTTGTAAAATACTTTTTACGACAATTATTCAAACTGTGTCCACCTGGGGATTGTGAGAAAAATATTTTTTATTGACTTCTTCCAATAAAATCATGTCCAATAAATAAAATCAATAGCACTTAAGCATATGCCATTCGAGTCTGTAGTTACCAAACTCCATCATTGAGCCACATTTATAGATCGAAACGCGATTTATTATACCTAAGAAAGTTTTGGAAGAAAATTATTCAAAATTTTTTTCCTCCTATCTTTTGTATAGCACTTCGATAAACAGTAAAAGTTTATCTCTAATCTACAACATACAATGCACTGAAAAAAGAGGTTTAATTTACTGAAGAAAGGTATTAGGAAGGCTGCTTATTCGAGAGCGCATCTCAACTCGGTCTTTTTTCTTTCATACGCGATGAAAATCTTGAAAGAGTCATTAGCAATTCATGAAACTAACCCTGTACGATGAATGGTACATTAATATTACTCTTTTATCTTCGTTTTATTGCTTTAACAGTGAGCATTTTTACTCTTTCGAAGGTTGCATTGAGATGGGCCGTAGATGCTTGCGCAGAACTGTAATGTTTGATGCTTCCTTATAAAATAAAATTATAACGGCCAGTCTGAATGAGAGAGATAATAGAATATCTCTAAACTCTGATCGAAGAGAATAACTCTGCTGCGGCAAGTGCAAGTTGTTAATAAAGTATTTTCAGTGTCTGTTATTATTAACAGTATTCTTAAAATGCATTTGAAAAATTAATCGAATCTCACAATATGACGCAATTTTGATAATAATTCAAAATTATTAAATGGAGGAGGGAAAATCTTCCTTTATAACCGTATGAAATGCCGACAAATGACATCGTGAAAATGTACACTTCAAGTGGAAACTTGACAAGTTAAAGTAGCACATTCATTTCTATCTTTGCGATCTCTCTGTCCGTCCTTTATATTTACTTAGAAAGTAATAGTTGGACAGATTTCGCATTCCAACGTTTGGCCCTTGCTCATGGAAGTGTGCATGGCCAGTCTTGAGATAAAAGTGCGAGTGCGACGGTGGCGAAGTCGTTGGCGGTTTGCGACGAAGGTCGTTTCCCCGTCCCTCTTCCTCCGCCACACTCGCTCTCCCAGCGCGGACCCCCGGCGTCGAGGCGACTGCGCGGCAACGTCGCAACTGCTTTGTGGGAACGAACGGCTTAAATATGTTCTGTTCTCGCATACGATGAGATTGTCCTATTGTGTGACGTGCACGAGATTTATGTAAAATGCGCCAAGAGACGTTGAACTGAGATGCTAAGAATGTTGCGCTGTCTTTGAGTTTGGATGTCAGCGACGAGTGAACATGAATGTAATTCCGGCAAATTACAATTTTAAAAAAATATTTTCAAATATTTCGAATGCTGTGCTTCTTATAGTAGGAAGAAATAATTAACGCTAGTAGTTCATTCGTAATTACCGATCACTCTGTAATATAAAAAATAAAATGATTGTTCGTGGATGAGAATGTAATCTTTTAACGTTGCATGTATTTCGGTATGGCATTGATAAGAAGTGCTCTATTCAACACCGGAAGAAACATTGACAACCATACTATACAAATGGAAGTTTCATGTGTTAAGGAACAATCAATAAGATATAATAAATAGAAAATGTGAAATAAAAAACATTACCTCCAAACACTTAACTATACGTTACGATTCACACTGTGTATGTTTATTGCATCTTCCTGCTTGTAGAGTCGTGCTTTGTAATATTTTGCGAATCCGAAGTAAGAATAAATGTTTAAATCTGATGTGATATACTAATAGATTTATTACACGTTTACTAATATTAAAACAAATATTTGGTTTATGATTTTTGACTTAAACGAAACATTTCTGTTCAATGAAAAAATTGAAGATGGCGTGAGGAATCTCTCAATTGAATTCGAAGTGAAAACTGGTGTTCATATTCTGGTAAAGAAGAGAAGGAAGAAACAAAGAAGCAAAGGAAGAAAGAAGGAAAGCAAGAAGGAAGGAAGGAAGGAAGGGAAGAAATTCTTAAAAAAGTTTGAATTTTAACGGTTTTAATGCCATTTCTCCATAAATATAATTGATAGTACGATTCATACTTGTTATGGGCAAGGTCTCCTCTGAGAAAGGCTTAGGTTGAGAAGATCATAGTACATTTTACCATTTTCAAGAAGTACATTAACAACGGATTTTCGAATTTGCATTAAAAGAGAAAATGAAGAGAACATTAACGGAAAATATGAAGTAGCTTGATCCAAATTTACGACTATCATACCAAGACACATATTGCTGCACTCTTCCAAAACACTTCGAGTTGCATTTTACGCAACGATGTGTTTCCTTGTTCTTCTCTTTAAGACCTACATTACATGTAAAAAATAAAGGGGTGCACTTGTGCACAAAAGTTACTCCAAGACATGCACTTAGTAATTAAATAACTGATTTTCCAGGATTCACTCGGTTGACAAGGGACTTAAATTTTGTAACTTTGCAATACCATTTGTACTTTTATGTCACTGTGAAAGCTCAGAACTTTCACGAAAATTCCGACAATATCCATTCACGAGTGATCGGTAAAAATAGCTTAACTTCTACGCATTTTCACACAAATTAATGTTAACGACCTGAGTCGTATTTATCAACCAGAAACATTAAAAAAATGCATGAGACTTAGATTTAGTCCTTGTATTATCATAAATGTTTCTCTTTGATATGGAAAAAATTGAATTCTAAAATTCTTTCAGCTTTTACGATATTGGTTATAAAATAAACAAACAAAATCTTAATTTTATATAACAGAAAGTATAATACATTTTTCTCTTTATTCAAGGAAATATCAAGAAGGGATATGTGCAGTAATAAAACTCAATTAACAATCACAATTTTCTCAGAAAAGTGGCAGTTGAAAAAAATCGGTTTTATTTGTTTCAAATAGTGCAGTAAAAATTCTATTTCTAACTATATTTTTGTTAAAAAATTCTTTCAGTTGGTTTAAAATGAAAAGAACCTTTAAAAGTATTTTCTTCGAAACTATTACCAGCATTTCAAATTCTTTAATCATATTATCCCTTTTATAAGAAGAGAAAGTATTTTATACTCAACAATATTTTTTATGCTGTAACATTCGCGCACAAAAAAAAATTACTCCTTTGCATTTTGTCGATATTATCTAACTTCTCTCAATACTTCTAAAATTAAGTCAAGATTGTTTAGATATTTGAAACTACAGTAAAGATGTTTGAAAGAAAATGAGAGAAAATGACGATAGAGATTAGAACCCCCGCTCTTTGATTAGCAAATTCCTTCTGTCTCTCCATTTTCACTTGTCCCACGTTAACGCACTTCTACCTCCATGTGTTAGGTAACTCTGTATACTAAAAGAAATGTTTGTAAAACGAAAGTCATATTTCTGGAGATGTTACGAGTAAATGAAGTGGATTAGATCATATTTTCTCAAGTTTTAAATGAACTTCTCATGACATTGCTTGGTAAGTCAAATACAAACTAATGGGATAGTAGTTTCAATATCGTGGCCCCAATATTGCAATACTTCCCAGTTTTCTTTATCTTACATATTTTGTATTCTGAAAACGAGAGAGAAGGCAGCCATTTCAAGGATATGAGAACACTTCGTAGCCTAAATAAATCATCTTAACCTGAACTCGTATGTTCTGTAAACAACTGTCCTCTACTGAGAAAAACTGCATTTTAATAAAAAAAATACTTCTACGCACTCATAACGTAAATACACGGATAAATATGAAGAGTTCTTGTACGAGTGTTAGAAGGCGAACGTTCGCAGAGTGCATCACGGAAGTTCTCTTTTAGTCACTATTCGCATCTTGCTGTCTCAAAGAATATTCGCATTGTGTATCTCATAGTCGTCTCATAGTTTTAGTATATAAGCGAATACAGCCTTGCTACAGAAAATAAAACGGAAAATACGAGTATGAACATAGTTGTGAAAAGCAAGTGAATCCCGAAAGGCACACATCCTGTTTGAACAATTGTGAAAATCCACACACCTCGAATGATCTGTCATGTCCAATTCATATACAAAATTATTATCAATAATTCCTCCTCCTTATTGCCCGTGGATTCCAGTTGAACTTGAGTTTGACTGCAATCTATAAAAGCTCACTGTGTCTTATACCGTTCGTCTCGCACATCGCCTACAGGAACATCTATTAAAGGAGCGACCAACCTTTCACTCAGCATAGCGTCCATCCGTCTGCCGCCTGCGCGTGCCCAGTAGCTCATCGTCATCCCGCCCTCTGCTTCTCACCATCGCTCGCTCGCTCGCTCGCTCCGCCCGTCCGCCCGCCTGGAGCACACTGTGGCGCTGGCGACGGTGGCGGAGTGGGGGATGCGTAACACAGGAGCTCGTCAGAGAGTGGAGGGGAAGACCGGTAGCTGCTACCGGGCATGCGCGCTACTCGCTCTGGCTCCGGCTCCGACCGCCCGGCAGGCCGGCCGGTCGGCCGGCCTCCTCCCGCTCCCGCTGCCACAACCACCTCCGGCGATGTAGGCACGCACGCACGCGCGCGCGCGACCACAGTGTCCCCCGCCCCCCTTAGCTGCCAACCGCCGTGCGCCACGCGAAGCGAATGGTTGGAGAGAACAAGCCACGACGCTTGGAGGAGTGCGAGCGAACAGAACAGCCTTCCTTCCTTCCTTCCTTCCTTCCTTCCTTCCTTCACTCAGCATTGGCATCAGCACGGATAAGGCTGCCATGATTCAATTAGCTGCTAATATAGCTAGCTATCACTTCCTCTACTGATATACGAATTGCCGTTCACAATGATTAGTATTCCTGCACACTTAAGTATTTTGCGTGTACATTCTTACCGTGACTTCGATTAGGACGTGGAGAAAGTCATATATTGGTTTTACCAAAAGTGAATGTGAAAAGAGAATTAATTAAATTTGTTATTTAAAATCGGATGAAAGGGGGTAAACACATGAAGATGGAAAAACTGTCAATACAGACGCTATGGTCAACGTGAGCGATGGCTCTGTGACTCGCATCATGTGTGTCCCAGAATTCGGAACATAGTTTGACTCTGCATTATTTATACTCGAGAAATTATTTTCTAAAATTTCGTGGTTTGGTTATCAAAGTTTTAATGGAAGGAAACATGATTTTTTTCTTTATGTATCGTCTCTAAGTAGCATTTGTCATGACGAATGTTAATAGCGCTCGCTGGAGTTTTCGTGTCTGTCGTTCTTTCAGGAAGAATATTAAAAATGCGTTTAGAAGCATCAAAAAAGGAGATTAGTGAGAAAACTTCAGTACTTCTTAAACTGACACGTACAATTGTTAACCACACTATACACTATACGTTATAATTTTATTGACATCACGAAGAAGGAATACTTCCAAGAAAGGATATCAATATCAAACCTTTTACAACAATAATGAGATTAGAGACTAATATTTCTGTAATACTTGTTCGATGACCTTAGAGTTAATGGATGAATAAAAGCGTGTGTATCTGTCGAGGAACACAGACAGCAATTTATGCCATTCTTGAAACTATGGACATCCATTCGACTGTTATATCATTCTCTGCGAAGTATAATGGAAGGTTCGGAAAGAATATAATTCTAATGACGTAATATCAGATGATAATTCAAAATCCGAATGTCATTAGTACGTGGCCCAATCAATTGCTGTACCTCTACCCTTGGCTGTATCTACAGCTTTGGTACCTTATCGAAATTGGGACTCTTCCGAGGGACAGGAACAGTTTAGATACCCAACGGTGAGTAATGAGAATGATTTTATAAGTAATAAGAAATCATTCGTAGGAAGGAAAGAAACGGCCCAAGCAGCATGACAAAACATAATCGCGGTTTTGTACCTCTACTGTTCTCTCGGCAGTAGAAGAGCGCCCGTTGTGCAATCTACGAGCTCTAAGAGATTCTTGTAATTAGGAATACTATAAATGCTGCATGGTCTCCGAGAACTCATCAAAACTCCTGCCATCACACGATCATTGTCATTGTCTTTCATCGCATCTCTTTAGTTGAATGACGAGTGACGCAGGGGCGTTGCTCACAGTGACAGGTATCCTCAACTAAGGTGGTGGATAGGAGTGGCGGCTTTTCGCTATTAACGCATTCTGACACTTGGAATGCATCTGCGAGGCAAAGGTGAAAAGATAAACGCATATGACGAGTTTTGTTTGTCATTCAGACAACTTTGGAAATGCCAAATAATTATTAACAACGAATATAATTTCTCATGACTATTTCGTGTATAAAAAACAAAGTTGAGTGGAATGTCAAAATTGAGATCATTTTGTACTCCCTCAAATGCTCTAGAGGGAAAAGCGAAAACGAAACTAAAAAATTGAGGATTTAATGAAATTATGGAAATCTTAAAATTTGTTTCACAGAAGTCTGTACATAAAATACCTAATTCTTCTTTCTCTTAAGCCTTTTCCCACTTAGTGTGGGGTCGGCGAATGGGGATGGATATGCTGCTTCGTTTGGATTTGGCTGGGGAATACTCATGGCGCCGGATGCCCTTCCTGACGCGTCTCCCCTGAAGCGGTGATTGTGAAATGAAATGGGTGTGAATGATTATGAGTGAATGTTGTGGTGGAATGATAGGCAGGGGAAACGGGAGAACCCCGAGATAACCTGCCGCGAACTCCGCTCCGTCCACCACCTCGGATCCTACTTGGATCGGACCGGGTTTGAACCGCGGTAGAAGGCGAGCGCGATACACACTACGCCACGGGTCGCCTCTACATAAAATACCTAATTGGGATGTTATAAAGAAATACGAGAAAGGAAATATTTTATGGGGAGTATGTAATGATAGAGAATTATCGAAAATGGGAATGCCACATCTTTTAAATAAAATCAATAAAAATAATTAATATTATACAATTGTATGTGATAAAAAATCTATTAACGTAGATTAAATTTTTTTTTCACGGTGTAATGTCCTTTTCTATTGGTTTCAATCTCTCAATGCGTACAAAAGAAGGATTTGATTCGGACACGTAAATTATTTCAGTTATTTGGTCTTAAATTTCATACTTTCATAATTTAATTCTGAAATTGATAAAAAATTCATCTCTATACACTTCGCAATTCTCTTGACTTCTTAAAATTATGATAGAGATGGTGTAACCAAGACATGAAGTTTTAGTAAAAATATGAAATGTAGGGTGTGGATTGAAGTTGGCGTCATGAGCTTGTAATTCAAAAATGTACTTTGAAATAATTATCAAAGTTGGAACACGGAATGTTTTATTTACAAGTTACCTTAATTTTTAGAGATAAAAGTCAAAGAAGAATGAATCTCCAGGTTTTATAAACCTATAATGTTTAAGTTTGAGCTACACAGTTTTTTTAATCACGTTTCCTCCCACAGGGTTAAATTCATTTTCTCAGTGTCTACTTTCTCTTGAACTTCTTCATAGGAGCACGACGGACGTTGTAATGGAAACCCGGATGGCGAAGACACGATCCAAAAGGTCAAATGACTCAGTGGCACTGATCCACGTCATTTTCATCTATGGTTATGGTTTTTTCCTTATGTTTTACGAACTATTTTGAAAACTTTTAAAACGTACCTTCAAGATTTAGTGCTCGGAATACATCTCTCAGCTTTGCTTGAAAAACCCACTTTCCTTTATTTAGCTTCCCTTATGATGTTGTGGCGTAGAATGCAGGTCATTAATTCAGTTTTTATTAAGTTAATAAATATACATCTTTTTCATCATATATTTCATGCTCTTTGATACACGTCACATACGATCTTCTTCATCGATTAATATTTCTTTCCATTTTCCTCTTTAAAATCCCATCGATCTTTCTTCTTTTCATTCTGATTCTTAAACGTCTGCTTAAATAATTATCCCATTTGCATTTTATGTCATTTCCACCTTTTTAATCCGTCAACAACAATAATAAATCAACTTAAACCGGCAAGAACAATCGTCCGAAAATAGTCTCCTGTGACTCAAATTCCATGAATAACTTTGTTAGTTGATACAATTTTGTTTCTATTTTGTAACGTTCTCCAAATTATTAAGGAAATTTTCAGAATAAAATTAACAAAATTTTATCTCTGAAGTGCAAATTAAAAAAAAAAAAATTGTTTGACGTCTGAATATAAATAATAGAGAGAAATTACGTGCTCTGCAAGAAACTGATGTCATTGCCTACATTTTTAAAAATAAATAAAAATAAGAAAGGAAATCGTTATTGGCTGAGGAGCCTGAAATAACTTGAAGCGTTAGCGTATCTTTTATATGAACATTAAAGTACCCTTTTCTATGCATGGGGCGAAAAGAGGAATCGTGATGTTCATGCTGCTCTCGTCACTCACATCTTAGGATGACAAATATCCGCTCCTTATCAAATTACAAATACATTTACCGAAGAGAGAATTTTCATAATTCTACATTTACACGAATTAAATTTGGTGAAAGACAATTATTGTTCCCAAAATGAGATTTATTCTGATATAGAAGAAAAATATTGCGAGAATTCTCATTGAAGCAAAAGTCTGGCTTATCTGCGGCAATTCCAACGCGAGTACAAATACCACGCTCGTGAGGCGATGGGATGAGTGCGACCGCGAAATGTCAGCAGGTGCGGTCTTCGCGTCAGGCGCGCGCCTATTCCAGTAGTGCGGTCGTTCCCACGGCCCGCGCGTGATCCGGCCACATCCGCCACCGCCACCTCACCTATCCTCCTCCTGCGCATTGCAGCGCAGCGTACAGCCGCCGCCACACTATACGACAGCAACAGCAGCAGCATCACAAGCTACTCTCATCGACCAGATTTCTCTCTCGCTTTGTTGAAATGCGTGCCCTCGAAACTTATGTGCGACTGACTGACTATATCGCGCTCTTTTATGCTACATCATCATTAACGCTGTCTCGAGTTGGAGAGTTGAAAAAGAAGAAATATGGATTTGAAGGACAGTATACATGGGGTTATTCGTTAAACTGACAATTTGTCACAAGGAAAACAACGTAAAGTGACAAAAATTCAGCAAAACTGAGAAGTCGGATATGACTTGGAGCTCAAGTACTGAAGAAAAGATGAAAGAAATGATAAATGTCGAGTTGGCGATGACATTAGTGGAAAGACACAAGAAAGACACGAGATGAAAACCTCATCCTGTTAGAGGTCATGACCCAGTTCTCGCCTCTTCAGCAGTAGCAGCAGCCGCAGCAGAAGCAGTGGCGTAAAGTTACTTTCTCCCCCTTCATCCATTTTTCTACCTCCATCTTCATCACCTGCTTTGGCTCAGCCCGACTTTCACTCAACGCTGGCAGCGCAAGACCACGACTCATCATTAGCATTACGAAAGCTAATTTTGCATGGGTGAGGAATAAGTTAAGCACTCCTCAGGAAGTTACGGCAGTTATAAGTTGAAAGGTTAAGTAGAGCGTTACCACTCGAGGAAAATGGTTTTTCGGTCTCATTTACTTGTTGACTAGTATATTTGACACCATCCTTACAGTGGAATTACTAATTACATCTGAAGGTTATCCTGAGAGTTACATTGTGGTTTGTGCTAAATACATATTTAATTCTTTGTGAAAGATATTTTAGAACTCCAACGGTCAAAAATGGACAGCTTTTTTGTGCTGTCATTGAATTTACACATATGAATATCACTTAACAGAAAAAAACATCCTTGTAAAGCAGAAAATACGAAAAAAAACAAACATTTCTTCGATCATTGGTTCGCGATTTCTCATATGATCTCGCGACTTCCAAGAGTCTTTGCACATAATTCACTGTATAAATACGCCCTTTGTCTGTTACGATGAATAACGAGACAATATGTCAATAGAAAATAAACTTATTTTTATAAATTTGTTATAAATTTATTATAATATGTTATAAATAAATCTATTACTATAAATTAACAATGATAATATTTTAGATTTTCTGGCACTTAGGCCAGCAGAAGTCTTATGCAAATGCTCCACATGAAATGAAAGTTCACTTAACCTCCTGATATGGAGAATCTTGTAGGTCATTAAAAAACGAATAAATAATCAGATCACTGTTTGTTGAGGAATAGAATCTATTTCTTCTTAGTTTCATAACCAGCTTGAAAACTTAACTCTGATAACGAAGAAAAAAATTCAGTAACATGTTAAACATTGATTTGATTTGGATCCCTGGAACATCTAATTATTATTCACTTTAATAAAAGTAAACTATCACTCCTTTCAACGGTAAGCTCATTAGCGGTTATTTCATTATGAAATACAGTTTTGCGACTAATCTTATAAAACTATTTCGTTTTTCTATCTAAATTTGATTTTATGGAGGATTCAGGAGGATTTTTTTGTGGGGCTTTAGGGCTCGTCAACGGCAAGGTCATTAGAGCCTCTGATTTCTTTTTAATTCAACCATGGTTACCTAGTATTTTGTTTTATCAAATTCTACATGTATGATGTAAATGTAAATTACTGTAATCTTAATGTGCTGACCCTGAATAAGGAAAAAATAAATGCTCGACATTCAGGTGAGATATAAGAAAGTTGTGTTTTAACCTTCTCGCAAGAATAAACAATTCTTGTACTATGCGGTTATGAATTGCAGGAAAGAAACCATTACAAACCTAATTTGTGACGTAAATGTTCAATGTTCTAAAAAGCAATAATGAGTCTGCGAATTTTGCGATTTCTCTATGTGAAGTCGCCTTCATTTTCCTCGACCATGGAAGCCATAATCTTTCTCTCACTCTACGGATGGTATCTCGCCAAAGCAGTGACCTTTTCTCACGACTGCAAGCTCCCAGACCTTTCGATATCTGCTGCTTCCGTCACCTACTCACAAAGCCACTTCGTAAGTCTTTCTGCTCCTGTGGGAGTGACATATCCTTTCTTCGCTCAGATCGAGATCGAATAAGAATTGAATGGATTCTTGATTCCCCCAAATGGACTTCTCAGCTATTCGATTGTGCTTAGATAAGGTTGAGTCTTTTCAGTGGGTCTCTCCTGTTTACAATCGCATTATGGAACATTCGAATTAATTGTTTATCTTATTTTCGATTAATCGTTTTGCAAGCCACTATAGTACTTGCAGGTTTAAAGTTATGAAATCCTTAATATGTCCACTTATCAGTAAATTTGAAAACCAATATTCCAACAAATTAATATTGCATCTTTCTCCTGACTGACATATTACCATGTTGCGTAATATAAAAATCTTTAAGATTCTTGTCACCCTCCCCTATACGTAAAAACCAGTTAAAGTAATTTATATAAAGTTTATTGGATCGTAATTTTTCGAAAATCGCCTTTCAAGAAAATATGTAGTCTCAAAATAGTTCATGAGAACTTATCCGAAAGCTTTATATTTATATAAAATATATAATCATATATTATATTTATATAAACACTTAAGAAACTTGTCAAGGTTTTAGTTTTTTATTGCAACTTAAAAGAAGTTACCCATTCTTCGAGTGAAAATAGATTAACTGGCACATAAATGGTACAAATTAAGAGGTGTTTTTCTCATGAATACAAATGTACATAGCATTTCTTCCTTTTTCATAGCGAATAGTTAATATGACTATAGATTTCAAATAGTTTGTGGAAAGAAACAAATGTTACCTATTGTAACATCAACTTAACCTTCAATTCACCAAGAACATTGAGGAGGGGATTCTTCCCCAACCAAGTGATGCAACAAGTGATGTCGTCACTGAGTGACAACAATAGCTAACAGACATTTTGAGCAAATTTTTAGTCAAATTGGTGTTATAATTGAACAAGAATTATCTGATTTTCAAGAACTTTTAAATAAATAAGATAGATTTATTCTCATAGGTCACACGGTCAGAGCATTGAGCCTGATGAGCTCGGGAATCTGGTTCAATGCCTACTCAAATCTCTAAAAGGTTGTTCTAAAAATTATGAAACTATTAACCATGTTATGTTATTATAAAATTGTTTTATATGAACAAAATGTAGAAATTACGTAGCTGAACTCTTCAGCGGGAGTGCAAGGACGTTAAACATTACGTGATGATAGCAAAGCACATAATTACGCAGACGCGAAGTTATCTTGCAGTTAGTTTCATTGTCGTATGTATTTTTGTGGTTTCTTTGAGTTGAACTACTTCATCCCCTTTTTCTTGCGTTTGAAGTAAATTGTATTTGTATCACTATTATGTTTGCTAAATCATTTCATGATGAAGAAATGAGATGTTGGTCAATGCACAGTAAAGTCGACATGCAGGTATTCTCTCGCGAAGGTGGAGTTTCGTCTTGAGAGATTGTTGTCTTGCGCTTGAGCTATTGGCACTGTAGGAGCAGAGTTGTGTAGAGGTGGGGGTGGAAAGCGTTTGGTGGTGACGGAGCGGAATGCCATATGCTTCGAGCGACCGCCCCCGCGCGCGGGGTGGCAGCATGACTGCATAATCCGCCGTGACTTGCATCGCTGTCCTCCACACTCTGCACTCACCCCGGCCTACGTCGGTGGCAGTTGGAATGCGCCCCCATCGATCACACAAACGTCTTCCCTTCCCCACTCCTATATTGTCCTTTCCCTACCAGAACCGCATGAATTCTCAGGCTTAACATCAAACTTGAACATTTTATTCGACTTCCATGATATTTCCCCAAATACTTTCAAACAGTAGCTATAAATATTGTGCTTATTTTTGTGTTGTAAGACAAATGACATACGACATAAAAGGCATTGCAATGAAATACTTTTTGCAAATAAGTGTAAACGATACCTGTAATAATGCCTCACGAGATTTTTTACCTTAAGATGAGTATATTGTGTGCAAGGGCTATATTTTCTATGTTACGATGTGAAATATTCTGTGTTATTCTTATTCTTTCGAATTACATTTTCTTGTATTTTTTAAATAAGATGTGATTTTTAATCAAGAGAAAAGAAAACTTCATTAGTGGACTTCCTGAGTTTTGATTTACGTCGAAGTTGTATTTAGTTGTTTTGCATCAACGGTTCAGTCAAATGACGTTAAACAAATCTGACGTCAAAAATATAAGTCAAATAGATAACTCTCTAGGTCACAATAAACAGGTTGACAGCAAAACATACACTATTTTAAGGTTTAGCTATACAAATTTTATAAGCTGTTGCAATATACTACTTAATTGACAGTCTTTGAACATAACGGAGTAGTGTTTTGTGCAGCAATAATGCTTCATCAAATATTTGAACTTTGACATTTAGATATAATTGTGAAAATGTGTCTATCTTTCTCAATCAAATCATTAAAATAGTAATAGCACCTTTGATCCTAAATAAACAACATATCGCAACAGGACTAGACTACTCCAGTCCTGAAGACTTGTCAAACATATGTTGTGAGATGTTTACTTATTAATAGTATAAATAAATATGTACACCAATGATTGATCTTTTTAACGTATTGTTTCGTTCTTAACAATTCCATTTCTTTCCATTTATTGATTAAACAATGAATTATTACCTTTCCCACTTGCCAGTTTCACTTTTCTCGTCCTTTTGGCCCCACCTTCTGTGACCATGTGTCTTTGCCGATTTTTCTTTCTGTAGTCTGGCGTCACTACTAGTCTTGTCCTCCTGCTCGTGCTCCTTCCGCGTTCACATGAGCCCGAAGGGTCACTCGTCCCTCCTTCCTCCCATCTTCCCCACTCTGTGTGTGTGTGTGTGTCTCCCACCCGGTAGCGAAGCGACCCATCCGCCCCAGTCGCAGGTGGCAAGTGCAAGGAGCCTCCTCTCCTGCAACGTCCTTTCACTCTGCACAGATCGCCTCGTGCTCCCGCGCAGTTACTTCTCTTCGCCCGCCGCTGCGGCCACGCCGCCGCCGCCGCCGCCGCTGCCACTGCCACTGCCATCGCCATCGCCATCGCTGCTGCCTCCTTCACTCGGTGCTGCTGCTGCTGCTGCTGCTGCTGCCACCCCACCGCCTTCGGCCCTTTGCTGGCACCCGCCTGGAGAGCTTCTGCTCAGCCAAGAGGATTCGTGACCAACTCGCTCAGGTAGACATTTACCTGTACTCGTGCAAGCCGCCAGGTCACTCAGGGTTGTATTGTATTAGTGAATTCGAGTGACATTGGCGACACAAGGTGAAGTGGTTCAAAGTGTGAGTGATCTAGTTGTGCGTGTGGTGTGATGAAGATGTGTTTACGACGAATTTCAGTATCGCGTGACTCCCGGCTTCAACTGAGATATAATTTTGTGAAGTGACCAAAGAATTTGATGACAAGAAAAAAATGTTCACTGCGATTGTCAACAGCAGGAACTACTGGTTAATATTTCTTTCACTAAATATCCATTAGTTAATATTTCTCCAACTAGATATTTTTCATACTTCATTCAAAAGACTATTACTTTTTAATGAATTAAATCGTTAAAAACAATGTATTTTAATATGAATACAGAAGCCATCATATTTATATTTGCTAACTTTGAAATATTTCTAGATAACAGATATTTTAAATATTTGATTGGATAAATTTACGGATTATTCAGACAGAAAAAAGTTAAATACATCCTCCTTTTCAAAACTATTAATCTTTTCAACTTTCATAGAAGAAACTGTTTTCTTTATACTCGTAAATAAAAAAAGCAAACTATTTTTAAATCTTTCTTTTTCCAATCCGGATTGATGAAATAAATAATTTATTCTCTTAGAAACTTATTTTTACTTTTATGTATATTATTGAGTATAAAACTTCTGTTACAAATGTTATATTTAGAAGAAATTTTCTGCAAATCGATCTATTATTAAGTTCGTATTTATTTTATTCAAATCGGATGAAAATAAAACTTCTTCATCAAATTGTTTTCATAAAAATTCTAGAACTATTTTTCAAGGAAGGAAGATTTGAAATGCAGTAATTCATGTCATTGACAAAGTAATTGATCGACTAAATATGTAAACCCATAAATGTTGTTAGTTTAGTTTTACCATAGTTTTGTTACGTTTCGTTTTCCCACTATTTTATTCGCAACATGGCACAGAAATTATTGTCAAAACCACATCGTAACGTTCAAAATAGCTCTATTAATGTATTTTACAGTAATACAACCACTGTCGTAGGTAGTAATTTTATCAGACAGCCTGTTGAGCTTATTCTGTCACTAATTTCCTTTTTAAGAATATAGTTGACATATTTCTAATGTATATCGTTAAGTTAATGATTTTCTAATAAATGTCAGTTCGTAGTATATAATCCGTTATTAATGGTATCGAGACACTCGACGTTAATTCTTAGAATTGTTTGTTGTTTGTAGAATAGAGAGTATACGTTTACTTTCAAACTAGTTTTTTACCTATTTTAACTTTACATTATGAGATAATAGAATAAGAATGTGATAAGAAAATGTGTGTTGCCTCTCATTGAAAATAAATCAAGACCATATTTTTTTCATTTTCTTTTTAACCTTAAGTGAATAGCTGCCAGTGATTTTCCTCGTATTTAACAAAGCTATTATGAGTGTCACATTTCATTCTCTTTTTTTTATTCTCATATTTCGTTATCATCTACAAGTGTTCTTCTCTAGTGTCCTCCCATATCTTTTTCAGGTGGATCCTATTTTTGATTTACTGTGCGTCACCTAATTCCATGACATATTAATTGAAAACACTGTAAATTTCTTCGCGACTTAGTGGAAGCTCTTGGTTTCCCAAATTGAATATATTTTCTTAATCATTTTCAAGAAATTTTGCTCTGTTCAATAGAACGTACGATATGCTGAGGTATTTCAGTAACTTTGGCACATTCGTATTTAATATTTTACTCTCTTCCAATCCTTAGTAAATACTCATAAAAATCCCATGGTCCTTTATGAACTCTTTGCACACAAGGCTCTTCTTTTAAAAAAAATTATTTAATTTTTTAAAATCTCTAATCTCAAAATAAATAATGCGAATATATTACGAATAATTCGAACTATTTTCCCCATAGATTCCTGGTGCAACAGTGATCGTCGTACTTCTGTACGTGTGGAGAGTCAAGTCGGAACTTCTTCTCTCTAGCGTACGTTTCGCTGCCTTCCTTCGCTGGCGTCACGTCCCAGGATCTGCGTTCATCCGCCGTCGCTCCACTTTCCCACTTCATACAACGACAATTCTTGTGGCTGTTTCTTTTTCTCCAAACCGCCGCCATTCCCCTCGCCGCCGGCAATGTTCGCAATAATGCCCATTGAGGCGGAGGAACGCCGGGAGTTTCGCCGCAAAATGCGCGCCAAGTGCGAATTTGTGTGCAAGTACTGCCAAAGGCGCTTCACTAAGCCTTACAACCTCATGATTCATGAGCGGACGCACAAGGACGACGTTACTTATACCTGCGAGTCATGCGGACGCGCCTTCAAGCGCCAGGACTCCTTCAAGCAACACAGGTGAGTGCGGTGCGCGGGACGGGGTTTTCCCCAGCAGGAGTGCCAACATTCCTCCTGTGAATATTCAGAAAACTAATAGATATAGAAAAAAGTGCATACAGTTTTGAAGGGACTGTAATATTCTTTTCCGCGAGCTATACATTTTTATTATAAGTGTATTTTTGTTTTACGTATTTAAAATGTAAATGTCTTGAACTGTAACGTATCATAAGACAGAGCTATTTTTAAGTAAAGATTCTATGAAATTTTACAGCATATAACAGTAATTTCATTGTGCTGCATGTAACTTAAGTAATTTTATCTATCAGGAGAATTTGTATTCAAATTCTGAACAAGAACGGTACAAGAATGAAAATTCCTTTTAGAACAAGTATTATCAGGACTCCAGCTATTTGTTCAGTCATAAAAACGTAAGGGAAAGAACCTACGACAGAATGACAAGAAACGCTCAACCCATTTCTTCTGAGAGGAACCTGAGAGTTAATCAGATTTTCATCACCAAAATTTAAAATAAAATAGCACATTTGATTAAGAAAATAATAATGAATAATACTGGTTAACAATTATTAGGGAATTAAATAATATTGCAATTTAAGATCTGATTTTTTTCTCTGCCAACGTTTGTAAAGAAATTATAAGTATGTACAATATAAAAACGAAGGTATAGGAACACAAAGAAACATTCAACACATAGATTCATTCAACATAACATAATTAATAATGAAGGTATAGGATGTTCAAGATAATGTCGCCCCCGGTGAAAATATCAAGACTAGAAATGTCTCTCTTGTGTGCTTTTGGAAGTGGTGCTCCATTGTTGTAGAGGAATTATAATGTAATACAGAATTACAATAATACGTATAAACGCAATCGCGCGTAGAATTTAATTTAGTCTTTCGCTTCAATTAACTATGAGGTTGACGTGTTTGACCTTACTCCATATGATTAAATGTAATAACGAGAATTGACACGGACAGGATTATTAGCGGAAAAAAGGCTGATTAACATGCATGAACTCATGAGGAAATATATGGTTACCGATAAACATGGCGTTAACTAGAAACACACAAACATCGTACTCCGTGTGGCATGCGATATGGATTTCGCCTGCGAGAAAAGTAATGCAACATGCATTACATCGCTGAGTGCTAGATCTCACTCACTCTGATTCAGTTGAACTATTCGTACCACCACATAAACTTTGTGTCTATAAATGTTGTTTGATACATAACTCTGTTATATGCAATCTCTTATTAGCAGTGCAAAAGCGTTTTAGTTTCCCGAATTTCGAAGACTAAATCCAAAATAACAATTTTTACGATGAGATTCCTTTTCTTATTGACAAGTTAGAAAATGAAGCTATTATGACATCAAATTCGTTTGATGAATTTAACGAAAGTTTCATTATGCGTATGTGTCTGATCATTTTATTCGTAATGAAAACTTTTCGTAGCTTTGTTTCTTTGACAATTTTCCTTGTGGCTATTTCCTCATCTCTCATAAAATCCAACAGGAAGGGAATGAGAAATGACAGCGCAATAGAGAAAGCAAAACCATTAAAATGTGAATTGAGGAATTCTATGAATTACCGGAAGTTACACATTAGTAAAGAATTGACCGCTTGACCCCCCAGGGGAAATTTACCTATGGTTCATTCTCTTTTTCATAATGTTCCGAGAGAGCTCCCGTACAGATAAACTTTCTATTCTGATGATAGGTTTAAAAGCTTTATTTACTGTTTACGAGACGTAGATAATATTCCTAAGGGTATATCGTGTAGAACAAAATATATTTTGTTGTACTGTGACATATTAAATTTCTGTTCCACACAGCTTTTCTTGATTATCAGACATGAGAAAAAGATTAGCAAATATGTTACGTGTTCTTCAAGTTTTGCAAATGTGTTTAATTATTTTTCGATGTAAATGTTTTGAAGAGGTTTTTTTTAAAAAAAACGTCTTTGAAGATACCTATGAAACTATTCATTTATCATCGGGCATATGTGTTGAGTAACATTACTGAGCTTATCGTAATTTAATGGACCAACCAAAACACGTTAAAAATTCAACTGGGAAGTTTCGCTCTTGGTCACTGAAGTATCCAACGCATTGCAATTGACTTTTATTTCAGTTCCACTATTAAGCAGTATTTCCTTTAAAAACTAAGTATTGAAATTCCTATGACTAAATATGTTGTAACATAGTATAGTTTTCTAAAGTTGCATCCATTTAACCTAGAAATGAGCAAGTAAATACTACAAATATTTCTGTTCAACTTTCTATAAAATGTAATTTGATGAAACCATCAGTTCTTTCGTTTCTGTATTTTTTAAATTTACGTACTTAATTTTTTTTAATTTACCCGCTTAAAGTGTCTTTGTAATATTCTCGCTTTTTTTCATATGCTATAAGTTAGAGAAGAGTATCTCCATTACAGCACACCTAATAACTAACTTCTTTAGGTCCATTAAGTTTATATTGTAAATTTTTCTACCTTAAAACGCGTCTGTCACTATCACTCAATATTTTATGTCTGCTATTATTGGAACAGCGTATAATCGCGTGGGAAGTCTCGCAAAGGTATTCATGTAAGCCGCTTACACATGTCACACCTTGTGAACTGACTCACCCTTATCTACAGTCTTCGTCACGGGATATTCCTAATTCCCTAAAGGGACTCCCGAACTGAGGAGTTCCCACGATCCCTTTGACGTGCTTCACGATTCGAATGGCCAATAACAATCACAGACCGCATTCGCTTTAGTCTATATCTAGACTGAAAAATGATTAATTTTCCTGGTATAACTGATGAAAATTAACAATTTTAAATAGTTAATTTAAAATAGCATTATTCTTCCGAGTCAAAAAAAGTGTTCTGGATAAAATATTCACAAATGTTTACTAGAAAATACGCTAAAAAATGTACCCGGAGTATATTTTTTAGGATAGTAAGAAATACTTAGTTTTTCAGCGGAAACTATATCGGATCTTGTACGGTGTTCGCTTCGTCCAAATTTTTTCTGATTAATGGAGGTAGTAATAGGGAATCGTCAGAAAAAGAATTACCGGTCATTGTTCTAACACCTTTCAGAAAATAATATTTGGTGACGTTAGATGCACAGAGAATTTGAAGCCAGTTTGCAGACATACTGAGCGATCTGTTTTATGTTAAATTTCTTTACGTTTTCGAAAACTGGAGGTAAGCGTTAAAGCTCAAACTGTTCTTTTTCAGACTCTACGGGACTATTTTCCACACTTAGCAGAACCTGACACTTATCACATTCTATGGGATTTTACTTCACTGAATGCGGGGGACATTTTACAGCATCCATCTGAGCGTTAACTTAATACACATTTACTTTATCTGAAAATTCGAATAGAATGAAACTGACGGAAAATTAATTAATGAAAATGACAAAAAATCTCTTTTTATATAACTTGGCAGACGTTTTGAATATTTAGTTGTGTATTTTCTTAAATTTTATGAAGTATTTGAGTTTTAAGCCAATAACTTACAACAATAATATTTTTATATTATTTCAAATCATACAATAATATCTGTAATACAAAATCAATAATAGCAAAACAATCAAAACAATGATCGCGAAATGTATTTCCTAAACCGAAATAGTGAGGAGTTAAACATTGTTCACGGTAAGGCAGTAAGAAACATTTATTTTGTTCCTTTCTTTCATCGAAAATAGAGGTTGCCAATCACATCTGGCTCGAAAGCAGATATTTCATACTTGTACTATTGCCTTGATACTCTGTCCGCAGCAATTCACAATGAATCGTGATCATGATAACAAACGACTCTCTTCTGTATAGGAGTGAAACATATTAACTACTTGCTCGATAAAAATGAATTTGAATTGTAGGAAGAAAGACTCGAGTAATTGTTTTTGAACATTTCAACCAACGTACCGATTTCTATACCCTAAATACTTATTTGCATAAAATATGGCTAATTTACAGTTTGGAAACTAATGAATCACAGGAAATAATAAAATGAGCAAATTTAAAATGTAATGACAAATTTCTGTAGAGTTATTATGACTGAATTTTCCGTTGCAGATGCGGTTGGCGGTGATGGAGCTGTATGCCTGTGCTGGGGCGGCTAGGTGTCTGTGCCTGTGCCGCCGCCTCGCAGCGGCGTCTCCATCCTCTTCGCCAACGCTTCTGGTCGCCGCCGCCGCTGCCCCCCATCTGCACCACACCGTTCTCCATTGCCCGGCGCCCCCGACTCCAACCTAACCACACTTCTAACACAGTGCCTCCAGGACTACAGTGCTTCCTCGGACAAGAGTGAATTCAAGTGTGCTTCATGTGCATCTGAAACTATTTTGTCTTGATATGATCCTCTAACAGTGCTTTACAGTGAGTGAGTGGTCGTCGTCTGGACATTACACGAGCCGCGACTCCACGTTCCACGCACATCAGAACTCATTTCTCTTAAACGCGGACGCCAATGAGCTTCCGTCCATCCTATGTACAAAATACATCCACTTCCCCGACATGGAAACTGCCTCACGAAAGTGACGACAGCATTCAAGGATCAAGACTATGAAGATTGTTTATGAAGATTAGATACATGTAATGAAGATGATTCAACATGCATACCGTCCCAATTCAACTAACCTTTAGTAGTCACATACAAGTGTCCAGTTTTTTGTTTGTTTTGTTATACAAGCCTTGCTCATTAACTCCTCAGAGTAAACTGAAAGGTGCAAGGGAAGGGGAAGGGAAGGTTAAGCGATTCGAAGAGTTAGCTACGGATTCACGCTGTAACATCATGGAACATCGGGTGACGCAACAACTTGGTATGGTCGCGGGAGAATGATTGAAGGTCTCCGATGTATTGACATGAACGTCTGATACATCTCTATCGGTGATCTTCGTCGAAGGTATCCACATTAGGATGTATTTATCTTTAATCTCTGATTAATGATGTGATAACAGGGTATTATGAAATTTCAAAGAGAGGCAATTCAAGCGAATGAATGCTTATCTGAATAGTGATTCGCCGTTTAAACGCCTTTATGTTCTCGTTTATTTTTCTTACAGCGATGTAATTGCTATGGTTACACATTACGAGACAAGAAAAGTGGTACAGTAACGTTGGGTATTTCAGAGTTGGGTCGAGAACATAACTAGTTCGTCTCAGGGACTAAAACATGGTGTCTCAAAGAAGGAACAAAAAACGATACGACAAAGTCGCGTATTTGTTTACTGTTATATAATTGACTTAATCATGCTAAATCATAATGAAGCTCGAAAAGGCGTGCATTAAAATCATTTAAGTTCTGAACAGCATTTAAAAGTAAAAAGAAAGTACACTTCGCTCAAACATGAAAATTATTGCACTTGGAACGCATTGTGGTCATTTCGATTCCTAGGTTACAGCGTGAAATTATTGTAATTACATTACAACCTAGTGCAAATTTATTTGACTTGTCTATGAAAATTGTCTATACCAATGATAATCCAGCAACGGAACTAGTATGTAACCTATTCATTGATTGCTTTCATTCAGAAGTTGTAAATAACAATTCTCTCCTTTTCATTGTGTTGACTGATACCGTTATTATTTCTGCCTCCAGAATAATGTCTGAAAACTTTTATTCATTTTCATTATTACACATGTATAAACAGAGTAACCATTATGAATAATTGAATAAAATGTTGGTTGAAAAAGTATGTAGCAGAACGGTAAACAACTTCACATTATACTCGCTCCAATATTTATGGTATCAATCGAACTTCAGAAACTTTTTGTGTTCTTGTGATTTATTTTCCCACTCGATAAGAATGTTACCCAAAAGAAATATAAAACAAAAGCGATGCATACTCTTTCGATCCCTTTGAAGCTAATGAGATCAAATGTCTCTCAGTTCCCGCTGTCAGATATCTCTGGATAATCTCTGCTCCTGCGAGCGTCGTCCCGCTCTGGCGCCGGGTGGCGTTTTGCTCTAGTCTCCGCGCCCGCCACCCACGGCCATCGGTGGCACCCGCATCACTTGCAACAAGTCTTAACCTAGAAATGTCTAAAAAAACATATAAGTTAAAAATTGTAATTACATGTTTATAATTGTTCTTAAAAATTGATATGGACAGGGAGAAGCAAATGAAGTAATTAGAAAGGACAATCATTTTCATATTTTTCTTCATTAAAAGAAGATTTTTTACGTGATTTATACAATAATTCATGAGTTGTTCGAAGACGGCTTAGATGAGATTTAGATCCAGGTTCTTACTTAAGCCTGAGAAAGACCGTTCTATGTTACTTAAAGACAATTGGTTGCATTTAATTCTACGAATCTCACACCTGTCTTTAATGTATAATTCATGAATAAAAATATATCATTCTTCTTTACATGATGGCAAGTATTTTCAGGGAGAGAGTAAAAAAAATTTCAGCATTCTCCATGAGGCATTAGGGCGAATTGTGAATGAAACGTTTTGGTATTTTTTTTTCGGCTCCAAACAAATTCGCTATCAGTTCCGCTCCTTTGATAACTGAAAGTTGAAGGAAAGGTGGACATACTTTTGAGTGTTGCATTGCGTTGTGGGTCGGGACGCGCGGTCAGGCGGAAGAACCCGTCTTCCATTGCCCACTACGGGTGCATGTAAATAGAAATAAAGAAAATGAAATATATTATATTCTAGTTATTTTATTATACGCTATGCCGACCGCCGGGGCTCCCTCAGGCGTCGTGGATCTGGCTTCCAGAGTGATGTAATTTATTATATTGGTCTTCTTTGTGCTTTGAGCTTTTTAGTAGTTTCTATATGTACGCTGAGGATATGCCAAATAAAAAGGATGAGAAAATGCATTTTGTATGTTCTTTAACTTTTGATCCCACTTGTCTCCTAAATGTAATATAATATAACACTGAAAGGAAAAAGGTAAGTATATAAGCATTATCGTTTAGTTTGTGATATAATATTATTATCGATTACTATTAGGATTAATGAAATAATTATTTTTTATGGAATTAATGGAATAATTAATTGACGAGCTTCGATAAATAGATTCAATCTCTTCATATGTTCCATAATTACGATGAAAATATTGGAGTGTATTTATATTGATATATTTTCTTCCTTTTTCTTTATAAATAATTATTTTATTTGAGAAACGCATAAAAAGAAGATAAATAATGTTAATGAAGCAAAATTATAGAAAATAGGTTAAGTTTTGAACGTATTAAAACACAGGAAAAGGAGAGGTTTTGGAAATATTTCCAGATAATTTTGCAATTCTAAAATAAGTAAAAGAGCATCAGTGGATACGAAAAACAAGACCAACTTAATTAGGACGCAATTTACACTTAATACAAATTCCATAAACTGATGTCAAAAATGAGCATAAACTGATTTGATCAAATGAGCTCTAAAATAAGCAACGAAGCATATTTGAAACGGAAATTAAGTTTTAAGACAAAGCAAAATATTAGCTTTTATAGATGGTAATGGTGACGGTTTCTTGGCGTAATTAAAAGTAGTTGAATGGTTAGCGAGATTAAGAAAATTAATTTTATAATAGTTTTTATTGGCATTCGTCCTTTAACTACGCTATCTTAGGATAAAATGTACAAGGATTATTCAACTGCTTATAAAATATTGAACGGTAAATTTCACAACTTTTGAGAGTTTTTGTCACATTCAAGAAAACCGTAATATGGGGAATTGCATATATAATTTATGTATTCTTCATTGGTGTGCAACGCGTCATGTAGCCCAAGTCAACTGAAGAATTGTAAAATTTACTAAAGTAAAAGTTACAATTTTTCAACTACCTAAGGCGTTGATGTTTTAAAAGAAAACATTTGAATGTATAATTGTCATGATTATTATTATTATTATTATTATTATTATTATTATTATTGTCATAATTCTCCCAACTTGTTGGTTTTTCTCTCAATAGTGGTTATAAAATCAAGTTCTGCTGGGAGAAAGAATCTGTTTCGGATAACGTTGTGTTATTGAGGACAGGAGGACGTTGTGTTGATGAATGTTGCATTGGTGTTGATTTCGAGTTCGTTAATGGAATCGACTAGGGATTGGGGTACTATTCCTTTGATAGATAAAATGATAGGCACTACGCTTACTCTAGGTCATGAGAGACCTCATAAATTTAGAGAATATCTCTTTAACAAAGAGTACACGAAAGAAATATGACAAATTTGGGTATGTATGTAAATAATTATACAAAATCTTTTATTCTGAAAGTAATCATACAGAAAAGGAAAAGAAAGGGAAAGAACACTGCTTTGCAATTTGAAGACTGAGAGCAGCAGGGTAGGTTCCAAAAACGATCGCCACACCACTATTTCAAACGCCACTGCAAGGAATAACTTTCGTGTTTCATGAGTCATGACAAATAATAGACAGATATCATTTTTCAGATTTCTTAACCTATAAACTAGTTTTGCGAAGTGTTTTAAAACAATTTTCAGAAAATCTGAAATAAAGAGTTGACACCAAGTTTTATTCAAACTATTGTATTAACAGCAAAAACTTTTCAGCGTAACGGCTGTCGCTGTTTTGCAATTTCTGCAACTGTTTGTCAATAATCTGTTTGCTCTTCCGATAGTTTTATGATTTTCCTAATTAATGTGGTGGTCAGGCAATGTTCAGCCCCTTTCCTGCAGTCAGTATTTAACTCGGTAATGAGATCAGTGAGTTTACAATTCTGTCGCCACTTCCAACTTACTTTCTCACATTTTGGTTCAATATGGTCCTAAATGACCATCCTTTACTTACAGCTCCTTCAGTGCCTCGAGAGATATTCATGGACCTATCTTATTTTTAAATTAATACAATACCCATCATAAATCTGTCCTTGACTAGTCTCTTCATCTTCTGATGCACATATCCTACAGAAGCAGTACAATAGCAAAAAAAAAAGAAGTATCATATGTTTTGCTGGAAGGAGGATCTTACCAGTATAATGGGTAAACTAAAGGTGAAAATATGTGAGAAAATTTTGAGGAATGGTAGAAGTCACTGCGTTACTATTTGCATTGAAGGAATTGGAACTGAAAATGCAAAGAAATAAATTAAAAAATAAAAATTTTCAATAAATTAAAAAATAATATTTTGTTTTAGTCTCGGATCGAGCACTTAAAATTAACGAGTAATTATAATTAAAAAGGACCGTCCCGTGAGAAAGTTCATCCATATTGATAGAATAAAATGAATGCTAAGAGTCTCCTTTCAGCAGCAAGGTCACCAAATGAAGAGAACGCTGAACAGAAGACCATCGAAGAGCTGGGATTAGCAGTCCAGACCGTGACCCCCGGGTCATATGGTCTTTAGAGAACACATTTATAGGAGATCTAGCCGACCCTACACGGCTTCGCACGGGAGGTTTTGTTGTTGCGACACAGTTACACCTTTATTATAAATTAGTGTGGATTTAAATTACATATTCCAATTTGATGCATATATTCCAAAACCATTGTGTTATCATAAATGACTCGTAATAATTACTGAAAAGTTATAAAAACACATTTTTCTTTTCACTTTATCCCACTGAAGTCGGAATTTAAAAAAAAACTTCCATAGTAAATTTCTAAAACGCATGAGCAACATCCGGTCTAAATTTCAAGTTCGTGTCTTAAATATTCTTCTCTCTACATTGACGAAGGAGTCAGACATTCAGAATAAAGAACCGAACAATTTAATTCCTTTTTACCCATTTCGATAAAAACACCGAAAACTTCAGAAAACAGTTTTGAGATATTTGATTTAACAATTACAGACGGAAACATAGCTGATATCCTTTTTAGTTCGTTAAATACAGCGAAAGAAGTATGCCATGTATTTATCGCTAACAAAAATCTGAAAACTTTTCTCTGCGGTCATAAAAATTTAAATATACAAATCTCAATACTACGTTTCTAGATATAATAATAAATCGTAATTAACATATAAAAATTGATTTGTTTACTCCATTATTATTTGCGAACCGTAAAGTCCCAATAAAAAATTCATTAGTAATTAAGGCAATATCACATTTCACCCTAAATAATTCCTTTAAAATATGAATTTCGACGAATATCTACTTTTCAGTTGGTCTCTCCAATACAAAAAACCTCCTGTCAAAACTTCAAGTTTCCATCTTTAATTAATGCAAGCAGATTTTATTAGTGTGTCAAGCGTTCAAGACAGCGCAGTAAACATTTCCACATATTCACCCATAGAAAAGTAAATATCTAAAATTATTTAAAAAAATTTAAGGTACTTAATTGAGTAAATATTAATTCACAAACATTGATAAATATGGGAAATATTGAAAATATCATCAGTAACAATAAATTATAAAATCATTTCTGCCATTTCGCATTCGTTAAAAAAAGTTGAAAAATCAAATGACTCATTTCTGGTTGTTGGATATTTAATTTACAATTTTTTAGTGAAAAAACAATATGATATCAATTAGATCGTGAGATAAGTAAAAATAGCAGAAATTCGAAAACTCACATTGTACACTATTTCACCTTTTTATCATTTTCGGAAAATCTTTCTTAGTGGGTGATTGCGTTACACCTACTGTCCAAATTTCATGTTCCTATCTTCAGTAGTACAGACTCAGCATTGATGGATGTGTCAGACAGCCAGTCAGTGAGTTAGTTAATCAATGTATCAGTCAGTCTCTTATGACAGCGCCGCTTATATATGGAGATGCTCTGAGGAATATGAGATTACTAATTACCACTTCGATTGAACCTATTCAAGTTCAAGCAAAAGTGCATTGTGTCAAATAATTTGGTAAAATCTAGACAACGCTTCACGTTAGTACATAATTGAATTAATACAATTAAAATGAATCAATACAATGAAATGAATAGGTAAAAGTAAGTCTGTCAACACAGCTTCAAGCTAGGATTGGAACACAGCTCAATTGTTTTTGTGGATTACCCTTCACATCGATTACTTCGAGATAATTTATTCAAATAATTAGTCTAGTAGCTATTTTATTTCATTCTGATTGATTGTTTTAACCTATTCAGTTCCGACCCATGTGCCATAAAATACATAGGAATACCTTTTTTAAATACATTCTAAATCATTTATTTAGAATGTACTGTACTAAAAACCAAAATAAGAGATGTTTATAAGAGTAGTGAAATGTGTTAATTGATTTCACAAATGATTACCAACTTGACCGTCCTACCTATTTTCCTTACGAAATTCCAGTCTCAATCGAACTGGAAATTTAGAGATAAGGGGTCTTTGCTGGTGTCTTATATTAGACTGTATGAACAAGTTGAACAATTCACTTCACAAAAAGCTTAATAAAATATTCTTTAAATAAAAAATAGTTGATTGTCTAGTCTGCGTGTGTCCAAGGTGACCACCGCTTCGTCGACGAATAAGGTCTCTTCGCGGGAGGTCAGTTGTATCACTGCGTGCACATTCAGCCTTAACATATATTACTATTGACACTTTTACAGGGCGTGCGACCTGAGGTCAAGCACGAGTGCCAATCCGATTATCGCTCTCGGTTCCTGCATTGGAAAGGGTCAGCGCAAAACCCTTCCTCCCTCCTTCCCCCTCCACCCATCATCTTGCTTCTTCGCAACTTCCCCTTCACCCGCGCAAATATCACAACGATGAGGATATGGACGAGGGGTGACCAAACGCTCATCACAGCTCAATTGTTTTTGTGGATTACCCTTCACATCGATTACTTCGAGATATTCATTCAAATAATTAGTCTAGTAGCTATTTTATTTCATTCTGATTGTTTGTGGTAGGTATTAACACTACTCAGTACACATATATAATTAACTTTTTTTAAAATTTCATTATATGTATTTGTTAGCTATGTTCCTTAATTTAAATGAAATCAATAATTCAGAAAATAAGGTATTAAGAGTCGGGGGTATTCTTAATAGAAACATTCCACGTTTTTCAAAAGTTCACTATTGCATATCGCAAAAATGAGTTTTGAAAGTGGAGAATTTCACGAAGCCAAAAGAAGAGGATAGATTTAAAATTTATGACACGTTATGTGGTAAAAAGTGCATTGTGTATTACAGGTATCAATTCTCATTTAATATTAAATATTATATTTATTAAGTGAATTAAAAATATTATTTTTATGAAACATTGCTTTGAAAATTAACTTAAGGAAAACATGCTTTTAAAAACCCTCCTTCAACCGTTTACTTCAAAAGATTTTCAAATGCTAAATAAGTTTCTAACAACTTTAATTCCAACACTCAATAATGAGACTAGTCAAGTCAACCCAGCTGACCAGACAGTTCCCAGTATCGACCAGAAGGGGAAATATAGAGGGAACCTCGTCACTCGTCACCATATTCCCCTCCTCGCGCATCATCCGATGTAGAAAATCCGTGGTGTCAGTCGCGAGAGATAAGAACCTTTTCCTGTTTGTCCCGTTTCTGTGGTGAGGTTCCCAGAGAACCTATTTTTCTCTGCGGTCAAGCCCGAGATGACACACGATCGTACGACTCGCCACGCCACTGCACTCTGTCACCCCCCTCCATGTGAAATTCCTCCCTCTTTCTTCCTAATTACATTTAAATGCATTAGGAAGACGCCTTACCATCTCCACAAATTATCGTAGAGCCGTGTGCAACGACTCCCTTCCCAATGACTTCTCCTACCATGAAGAGCTCCTCAATACTTTCAAATATCCACATGGAATCCCCCACCCCTCTCAGGGCAATTTCCAGGGTTCGTTGCGCTTTCGGGAAGTTACATACCAATCCCCCCGCACACCCCTCACGGTTACTTAAACTGGGGACCGCCCATACGAGCTCCTTTCCCTTCTGCTTCTTAATCATCATCTCTTCTATGGGGAACTCGCTGGAGACGATGTAACGTGCCCGAGACTGGGTGTGTTGGCGACGGGACGCAAGAAGCGTCCTGCGCGGCTTCACGGGGCACAGACGACAACAGTTCTGATGACGGTCTGTATTGACGATAATTGGAAGCATATGGAACAGTCTAATGGTCCCTGACGTCCTTACTAGTCTTTAGAACATGTTAATGCAATATATTGATCTCTCGCTCCGATAAGGGCATTTAACATAACTATGTAATCACTTGTTTATGGGAGTATCATTATAACTTTTTAATTATAAGCTCTCTTCGAGCTTATGTGCAAATTCAATTATTAAACTTTTGTTATAGTTTATATGTGTCAATGTTTTATTAACCAAACGCCAAAAACCTGAATAGAGAATTACTCTAACTATTGCCAAGCGAGTATTCTAATTATTTCCTCTGGGGTCTATCCTCTCCCGACGTTGGGACAAAGACAACGCTAAATATATACATAGCAACGACCAACGCGACATTGTATATTATTGTTATATCTGTTGGGTAGGTGGAGGATGGTTTTATCGACTCCAGAGGATAAGATCTTCCACCTCTCGACAACATAAATAACGGTTTGAAATGCGGGTTAGTTTGAATAAGTTTCTTTATTTCTTACGTAAACCTGAAGTGAAAGATGTGACGCCAGGCGACTGACTGTAAATCGTGAGGTCTCCGTGAACTGTATGTCTCACGTGCGCTGGTGGAGACGTGGCGTTCAGCAGCGACGGTCCAATGTTCTTCTGTTCGTAGATACTGGACGTGGGGGACCTTGGCGTCGTATCTTGTATTGGGTTCTGTAGCCGCGCCGTTCCGGGGGCGAAGTTCCTCGGTGTTTGGCGTTGGAGCTTGAAGATCTCTGCCGTTGGGTTCCAGGATGTGCTTGAAGACAAGTTCTTCAAAGATCTGGACTCGACGAAATCTTGTATAGAATTCTGGCGGAGCTTGACTCGCGTTCAGCGTTTCGTACTTTCTTTGAGATTGTTCGTATTATTGAATGCAGCGGCCAGTATGTGGCTTGAATTCGGTTCAGGATTCTGAACAGCGAAGCTTGACTTTTGAATGTCTCGGAGCGGAAAATTGCATGTGCTCGTCGAGACGAAGAAGTCGGATATATGTAGCGCGTCTGGCACGAAGGCAGGAAGAATGAATGTAGAATGAATGTAGAATGAATGTTTTCGGTTGCCAGGTGTAGCTTATTAAGTGGAGATATCTGAGCATCTAAACCAATATCAGACTCGATTGGATCTGAAAGGAGTAGGTTTTCTGGATGCTGTTACAGATGATTGTTTATTTACTGTGCCCACGTATTCATGAATAGCATCTTGCATAGAGTTTATAGTGAACCATGTGTTCGTTTATTATTCCTTGTATTGGCCTTGGAATGTGTTGGCCATGACTTTGATGCTATGACTTAGGACTCCTGCGTACAGAGGGTTGTGGTTGATAAATAAACATGTTTATCATTCGTGTGGAGTACGAATGTGAGCATGTTCATTGGAACCGTATGGAAATCATCAACTTTTTGTTGTGCGCGAGGGCAAAGTTGAAAGGCGTGGGCGTTGTGGGGAGGCGTGTATACGTGCGTCATACAGTATTGTGGACAGGACGCGTTCGTTACATATCGCTATGTACCAACGCGACAATTGTAAGACAGATGCTAAATAATTAATAATTATGAGCCATTGACATTTGTAGAAATTAAATACAATGAATTAAACTAACTATCTGAAGTTTGCTTACGGACTGACTGATATTCTAGAAGACAACATGTCTCCCACATATAAGAATTACCTTATCAATGACCTTCCTACTTTACTCCCTCATTTACCTGAACTAAGAATAACTTAAATTCTCAGAGCATTCACGTGATTTCCTGATTCTACTCATTACTACGAATAATTCCACACCGTTTGGGAGACAATTATCCTCAAATTAAAATTAGACCTCTATATATAGTTATGATATGTGGAGGTGAACATGGAATTATCTCAACTAGTGACATACATAGAATCTTACATGTATAGCTATTTTCAACTAAAAAATTGTCTGTACTTTTCATATTCTTACACCCGAAGGGCTTAAATAAAGGATTAAGAGTAAACTTTGTTTACTCTAAACTGGCGAGGCTTCTAAAAAATTATCAGAATGTAAGCCTGAAACAACGAGCAAAACACATGAACAAAAATATAATGAGGAATATATGTCACATGATCTCATCAATTACTGTAAATGGATTATCGTGCCACATAATTCAAATACAATTGCGTTATGAAATGAGATAACATAAGCAGTAACATTGTTGTTCACTAGTTGAATGAACTTATTGTGCCATTTAAATTCTCATTACACGAGATTATTAAATTTAATTTCATGCTTACGAGTTTGATATTTCATAATATAATTATTTATTGGCATAAATGTGACATGATAATGTGAGGAATAATGAAAGAGATGGCATAGACATGAAATGATGATGTGACGAATAGTGGAAACAACAATGTAGGATTTGAAATTGATAAAAAATAACAAGAAGTACACCCTGAGGTCACATTTCCTCCCCCTTGGATCCCTCCCGACAGTTTTAATTTCTAGGGTACCCATTTAGACGAGGGCGGGGTTGTATATTTATTTCGTGGGTGTAATAGGCCGGTACTAATACGACCCGCCACCCTCGCTAGACCAAGGAAGCCATTGGGATCCCCGGGCGAGAGACCGTGGCCGAAATGGGGACGAAATAACCATACTGAACAGTCCACAAGGATAGTTGAGTGTAATCATTTTAATTTCTGTTATGTAGTTAGTGTACTTGACGACTGTGGGACCTTGGGAAGTGGGCATAAAGATTGAACTGCTCTTTTAAATGCACCACGGGAGGTTTTGATTTCCACTGATCGAATCACGTTGTCACCAGGGAAGACTTTGATAATTCTAGTCAACTCCCAGTGCAAAGGAGATGAGTTGTCTGTAGATTAGATCACCAATTTGTGGGGGTGTTTCTAGCACCTTTCTTTTTGTTCGCTGCTGAAGCGACTGAAGATAATGTTTTTTCCACTCCACACAAACAATGTGGAGGATTTTGTTTAGTGATTGAAAGTGAGATGAATTGTCTAGAAGATGAGAGAAATTACTCTCAAAGACATAATGACATAAACCAAATCCTGTATATAAGTGATAGGGGGTTTTAAAAAAATTTGTTATTGGGGTCTGCAGAGGTTGCACATAAGGGTCTCGAGTTCAAGAAGGTTTCTGCTGAGGTGATAATTGTAATTAATTGCATAAAATTAACGATTTGCCTACCTGCGTTCCTACGAAGGTAGTATTTCAAAGTTTTTACATTGCACTCTGCAAGTGCATTTCTAAAAGGAGATTTGGGGATGTGAAACTTCCATGTAACATTTCTTATGTAAAGAAAGTTCTGGATATCATCCTGAGTCTGTTCATTCAAGAGAAAAGATTCCAAGTCCTTCATGTAGTTCTGACTCCCATGGAAGGCAGTCTTATTTTCACTATATATTATTTCAGGACATCCTCGCCCGGCTATAAATCTAGTGAATGTCTGTAAAATGTCTGCCGTGGTGAGAGAAGTTACTATCTCAAAGTGAGCCTTTTTAGTGGTAAGGCAAACAAAAATTGTTAAGTGTCATTTAATGTGCTCTTTGAACGATGTAAGCTTGCCTTCACCGAGAAGGGTCCAGCATAGTCTAAACCAATATATGAAAAAGCACGAGAGATATTTACACTGGCAAGGGGCAAATTTGCCATGAGTTGGGAGGAGTGTTTGACTTTGAATTAATAGCAAGTTTCACACCGATAGGTGACAGTTTTTGCCAAACGTTTCAAGCTCCGAATCCAAAATTCTTGTCGAATCATAGATATTAAAGTTTTTCCTTCAGTATGCATACTGTCAATATGAACATTTCTGACAAGTAAGAAAGAATACCATGAATGGTACGGAAGATTGATGTGGTATTTTTGTTCATATGGTATGTCTGCATTGGCTAATCTACCTCCTACCCTTAGGATGTGTTGATAATCTACAAAGGGATATAAACAAGAGATATTAGCCTGTGAAGGACAAGGCAGATTTTTATCTAATGCTTGCAAGACATCCGAATAGAAATGATCTTGTACCAATTGTATACAAGTCATTTTACTACTTAATATTTCTTTTGCTGTCAGAGCAGCAACCTGTAGGGGTGATTGATTCATCTTTGCCCTACAGTTATTAATAAGTCGATAACAATATGCAATAGTACGATGCAATCGATTGATATTTGAGAATATTGATGAAATCTCATTAAACCAATTTGATTTTGTTTGTGTGAAGGTAACCGAACAGACCTTTAACTCCAAGGATTTTGGCTGAAATTGAAATAATGAAGGTTTATTGGCCAAGTTGATTCATCTGAACAAAGTCAACTAGGACCATGATTCCACAGATAATTATTTATAAATTCTTTGAATGATACTTCCTTAGTTAGAAGATAAGCAGGTTTTGTTAACGATGGAGTGTGGAACCAGGTGGCCTTGTTATCGGTAAGGGAGTGCACTACATCTAGCCTGCTAGCAACAAATTGGCAGAACGTAGATGAGCAGTGATTCAATCTATAAAGATTTATTGCACTATCAGAAAATAAATAACATTTTGTTATTTCAAGCTGCAGGAAAAGTTTAACTTTATAAAAATTTCAGATAATAATTGACTATGCTGTATGGTTTCATATCAGCTTTTGAATCTTATTTTCTTGCAATGAATATTACTTTGCCAATTTCCTTTTTACCGTTTTTCAACTGTTTAACTTCCATCTTCGATAATTTATTCTTGATGTTATTCTCCTACTATTCTTCGATATTTATCATTTTTTGAAGAATCATAAAATGGTTGCATAAAATCTGCATGATTGCTGTTCACATATTTGTACAATTCGTCTATTAATGATCACGTTTTCGTTTCTATCACATTAAGACGTTCGCTTTCGTCAGAATCTCATAAGCAGTGTGTAGAGTAACGGTGTTCCTGTTGATCCTAGTGGCACCACTTTCTCAGCCTCCGTCCCGAGGGAGTCGCCAGGTACTGCGCTGCGCTGCCTTGATGCTCAGCTTTCTCCTCCCCGCCGCAACCGCCGATGCCCCTGGGGTCGAAGCATCCGCCCGCTCTCATAGTGTTCTCGCTGCTGTTGCTTCTGTATGCGGAAGCGGAAGCGATGTGACGTGACTAGAGACACGACAGTCAGACAGTTCCACTCGCGAAGCCATTGTAACAGTTCCGCGACAGCTGTGAAACAGTTCCATTTAACAGTTCCGTTGTAGTAGATCTCTCGCGACAGTCGCATTCAGTTCCACTAAAATGCTTTGTCGAAACGAATATGCCCTCATTTGTATTTTAACGATATAAATTTGCAAGGAGATAATGTTTGTTTTCTCCATACATAAATCGAAGTATATTTTGATTTTAGCGTAAGACATTTGATTTTCATGCAAACCAAACCTGGCTCATCGCACTTCTAAATACATGCTTCTCTTAATTGTTTCAAATGTTTACAAAGAACAATTAAATGATGAAAATATATAAGTTAGACTCAAAGAGCGTCACAATTTCACATATGTATCACTAAAGAGCTACATTTCAAACCGCGGCAGCGCGACGGTTCCTAGCGGAACTGTTAGCGCCGTTGCAACGAAGCGACTAGGCGGTTCCGAGTGAAACTGTTTAGTCTGAGGGGCTGTCCGGAATTTGTTTCGTTACCGCGGAACGTTACAACGGTGCAGTTTCGGTTACATCGACCCACCACCAGTCGCAGCAGGAAGAAGAACACGTCATAAACAAAACGCCATTACGTTACATCGTACATTATAAATTGCTTGTTAGTTTATGCATTGTGTTCAGGTTTGAGGTTGCTGAGTTGGATTCATGGTGAGAACGCTAGCACATGGTTGTGTAGTAGTACATTGAGGTGGAAATTTTTAAAAATATGTCTTAAGTAATATATGATTCTGTATTTATACCGACGCCATGAGTGGTGAGAAGACGAGAAACGAATTCATATTTAGATCAAGTATGATCTATAGAAAGATGATTAATTATTGAACCTCCTCTTGTTAGATGTGAATTTTCATTTATTTCTTCCAATATTTTATAATCTCCCATGGTGAAGAAGTTTCGCGAAACCTCAAAATGAAGGTGAATGTTTTCATACATTCGTACGCGAAGAAAAAATCTGGATGTTTATTTAAACTAAATACTACTAAAATTTATTGTGCAGATTTTGTGTACAAGTGTTATACAAATTTAGTATAATGTCATGGATTAATAAATGAATATATGGTTGTATTAACATTGTGTACTATTATTACTGAAATTCTTAAATAACTCAATATATTCCAATAGACCTTAATATAAGGAAGATCATGTCTCCACCCGAGCCACTTGGGGTGAGGTGAACTGTTTGCACCTGTATTCAATATGAACTACGTGTTTTACAGTTTTTAATGTTTTAAATTCTATTAATAATTATTTGACTACAGTATGGACCTGAAGAAGATGACAACCAGCATAGAAACGTAGACCATATTTTGAATGAAGAGTAAATAGTAAATTTTTTGTATATGTTTCTCAAAGTTTCTTTAGTGATAGATAACAGTTTGTGAATTTTTACTTGATTGTCTATAATAATTGTATCCATATTTTGAATCCTTCATATATTTTAATTATTACTTACGAATTTACTTCCCTATTGTATTAAGGAGTTATTAACAACAGATTAACCCAAATTAGGAAACGTTGAGTGGTAATAAATATTCTCCAAGGTATACTAAAATGGTCGAATTATTTCAGAAATAAAAGAATAGATGTATGAAGTCTGAACGTAATAAAAGATTCCAATGTCCTTGAGGGTTATTTGTGATAGTGACAGATGCATTAGAAGAATTTGGAAGGAGCACCGTGGAGACCATTCATTCCACTTATTTGTGTCTTGCTAATTTCTATTGAACAAATAATGACATTTTCATGGCGTAGATGGTTCCTTGTTACAGAATTGTTAGAATTGCTCTGCTCTCTCTATATGATGCTACCCGTTACAAAATATCACATAATTTGGTTGACGAATATACTTTCGAAATCCATATAATACAATGAGTCTCAAGAGGTTCTCGAACGAATTTCATGAGATTCTGATTATACAATGTTAGGCACGAGGATTAGTCAATATCTAGAAAGTCAAGACATTTTTATTCTCCGTAATTTGTAAAACATTCTTCCGCAATTCTCTCCTCTATCCTCCCATGGACCACAGTACCAAATACCCTATTACATATCATGTTTGAACTTTTAATTTTTTAAGAAAAAAGAATTGAATATGTTAAAAGCATCATTGTGTTATGTAATGAATAATAGATATTCCTCAATTTTTGATCCAAACTTTGACCGCCACAATTTCCTCGTGCTTATGAAAGAAAACACCGTCCATTACATTCACGACCATTTCTTTCCCATCATTAGCACTATTCCGTATGTAGAGGGAAATACGCAGAGAATCTCCCTTCAATGCATGTGAAGGTGCTTTAGATTCAAAGGTTCTTGAGTGTGAAGTTACTCTGTAAAATCATTCACATGTCCTCTCGAATCAATGGAATGATTCGGCTTCGGTGATTCATTCACCCGCTCGCAGTGGTTACTGGTTGACTCCCGGCTTTCGACACGTCGCCGCAGCTTCCTTGCGCGCGGTGAAAGCGCCGTTCGTAGCCGGCAGCTCGCACGCATGACGAGCACGGTGCGGTGGCGGCGGGCGACGAGGGCGGTCGACGCGGCTCGCGCTCGACGCGTGGGCGGCGGCCGTCTTGAGAAGCGCCGAGCTCACCTTTCCCACACCCCAACGCCCTCCCGCCAGCGCTGGGGGCTTCTAGCAAGTGGGTCGTCGTTTTGAGACTCCGTAGGGTACAAGAGGCGTGGGAGGAAATGTATTTGTCCGTAGATTAATGCACAGTCGATTTTATAAGTGACGACACTTTTTACTCCCTTCGGTTGATTCTTATCATAAAAATAAATCACCATTTTCAGTATTTACCAATCAAATTCATGTTATTCACTAGCGACATCAAGTAACAAATGATTTAAATTGAAAATAAAATACTTAAAATACTAAAATATACTTTTACCTCTTTCATAGCTTAATATCTGTTTCTTTGAACTTTTTCAACATATTCAGCTGTCGGTCGGTGTTAATACAAAGTCACTAATGGGAAATTCTCTACGAATATTAACTGTAACAATCAAAATTGATTTTAATATAATTCAGGGAATAAAAAGGAAAGTGGGCACTATAAAGATTATAAAAAATTAGACATCGCAGTTTTTCTTGACCTTTAGTATAACAATAATATTATTATCAAAAATATTTATATCATAAATATTTTTATCCAACAGCAAAACTCGTGTTTTAACCATGGAAGGCAACGGGAAACCACAAAGATTTGCATCTAAGCATTTTTTAAAAATTCATGCTCATTATATCCTCAGTAATAAACCTAAATAATACTTCAAAATATATCTAGACACACTTCGGGATGGAACAAATAAGTCTTTGGCCAGGAGAAGAATGGAACTTTACCCAATATATTTTTTTCATCTTTTGTATTTTTAGAACTTTGTAGGATAATGTGCTGTTCCTGATAGAAAGATTTTAATGGTACAGGCTCTTTCTGAAAGTAATAGTAATAATAATAACAACCCTCCCAGAGGACACAACTTAATGTATCATTGTTCATGAGGGTGGAGAGGGTCTGCACTCACCAATAAAGCGGAGGTCTAAGACGGCGGTTGCGTAGCTCTCCGTCTCTAGGGCTCGTCTCTGCTGAGAAGTCAGACGAAGTGTGTCCTTTAACGACCTTTAGGGTAAATTAGGTCTTCACCTTTCCTTTACCTATATCCCTGATATCCTTTATACCCAAGCCAAATCTGTCAAAATACATTAGCCATCAAGGATGGAGACAAGACGTAACAATAGTTGTAAAACCTCGGAGAAAATGTTGCTGCCTGAGAAGCGCCAGAGCATCTGACCGTGACAACTTATAAGCTGCAAGTGATTTGTTGTTGAACAGAGATTCTCAGACATCTGATAGGAATTAAAATATTGTTAGAATGTATTTACGTACTACCTGTTGAGAGAAATGAAATACAGAAAGAACTACTGAAACAAGGAAATTGAGAGAAGAATTGAGGTCGCAGTATGAGCTATAATTAGCAGAATACCAAGGACGAACCCCTAATTTTAGGCCAAGGATTCCAAAGCAACATCTACTACATCCTCTACAACATCGACTCTATTAGTGAAGTCAGCGAAAGAGAAAACCCTTCTCAAGGAAACTGAAGACATCATTATCAATTAACAGCTCGATTAATCCCTCCACTGTATAACTGTAAAGACGCCAGAATGAATGGTGTGTATGTCTTAGAAATACACACTCACGGGAAAATCAAGGAATACATGAATCATCATGTAAGAGACGCGAGTTCAATATCTCAGATTATGCAGAGAGGAAGTCGTAACAATTGTATGAAATATAAATTATCGAAGATAACAAAAAGACATCGAAAACATGTAATGTATTATGATCACAATTAACATATTCCTGACTACTCGAAACACACAGCAAAGTATTTGTAGCAATGTTTATAGCCAAAGACTCCGTCGATAACCAAAGGACTTAAGTGGAAATCTAACAATCCATACTTTACATGAAACCTATACATTCCTTCTACGGAAGGCAAGGCAAAGAAGTCTCTATTGAAAAACTGCCTTAAATATAAGTTTGAGGACTTTTGGAGTGGAATTTGGTCAACGTTTGGACAAATTACTATATTTCCTAAATCACTACCAAAAACATTGGAGGAAATGTCAGCTACCCTGGTCGAGGGTATGATATTCATGAAACCCAAAACCAATGACGCTACAGTACCTGCCAACTTTTATCATATCACGTGTCTCAATATATTCTATAATATCATTGCTAGTTGTATACGTACAATAACTGAACAACACTTCAAAGGGAATTAGATAATTGTGGAATCCCAGAAAGGCTGCTGCAAGGGCTCATAGGGTTGTAAAGAGCAATAAATCTTAGTGTGATTACGTCTCAAGAAATCTGCATGAATTGCACCCTATTTACCTGTTTTAGAGATGATAATAATAAAGCATTCGAAATGATTCCAAATGATTGTCTTATACAAGTCCTTGAAATGTATGGAATTAACCCGACAATTGCAGAATTTGTGAAATGTGCAATGAACAAGTGGTACGTAACTGTTCAATGATCTCAAAAGCCGAGAGAATAACAACCAGAAAATTGAAAATCTCTCGGGTTGTATTCTATGGGTATATTCTAATTTTAGTTCTCATTTCTTCTGCCTGGCCATGAATCCTCTATTAATTCTCTTGGAATAGAAGGCAAACTTGATTTGAACTGGACATGAAAGAGAACGAAAAAAATGAGAAATAATACTTCTGACTTATACGGATTATCGCAAACTTTGCTGCTCATGAGAAGATATGAAAAGGCATAGAAGCTAAGGAAAGATTTTCCATCAATATCGGAATGCAATTTGGTATCTGTAAACAGAAAATTCGGTACCTAGAGAGGCAAACGTAGCAGCCGAGGACAATATAAACTGTTAATGAAACTATTACATAAAACGTTACTATTACATCATAGTACACAACAAAGCAAGTCAATAGTACATGATAAAATTAAGGAGATATTGAAACTATAATTCATGTATCGTCAGATGGCTGTCTTCAAGATTTCATTGAAACCCCGACATCTAATGAATGCTATTAGTTTGTATGGAAGACCACACGTAACATTCTCATTGGGAAATATAAAATGAACCAAGACATATATTGAAGCTCGATTAGAATGCAGACGATGCGTTTTGGGTGTAATATTACTAAAATCTTTGTCCAGAGACAAAGTCACAGAGTTATATTAGAAGGTCGTGGAATTCTCAACATCACTAATCTTCATGCAATACAAATAACAGCTGTGAGGGAGTTCTTTGAAAAAAATCCTGTTACCACTACATAGAATTGTTTTACAAGAAGACGACAATTACACACAGTTGAACTTTAAGCAACGTGACATCCTAATGCAACAATCATCCTTAGAATTGGAAATCGAACTGTGGAAAAGGAAGGTACATTGTGGATGGTATCCTACTATAGCTGACACATGTGTAGATTTGCTGTTAAAGGATTTTTAGTGTGGGATACTTATACCATGAGAGTGAGTGTTTCATTGTTTTTGTTCAAGACTGTTATCTCTAACAGGAAATATTAAGGACGTTACTAATGACCCTAACATGCAAACTATAGTCGTGGACGAAGCAACGAGATATTGCAACATATAATTTCGGATTGGAGTATACTGGCTCCTATGTACAATATAGATTCAGGCATGACTTTTTAGGCTTTATTAAAGAACAAAGAAACACTAATTTCTTTAAGAAATATATATTTTTCTTCCGGGAAATTTTGCTGTACCACATCCTCTGACAAGTCCTCCGGCAAATCCTTGGCAATCCCTTATATACGGACTCGCGGACGCCCCTTGCCTATTACTCGATGACCCAAATTATCTCTTTTATTAACCGCCACCTTTATTTTCTCCCTTTAATCCACGTTTCACAAATCTACCAACATTTTCACCAAGCTGTCTCTCGAGTCACATCAATTCACACCTTTGTTCTAGAAGTTTGCTATGTCTCCTTTAATGTCTTTTGTAGATTCCCTGTTTCTTCCTTAGAATGCTGCACAATGACAACTTCCTTCCGTATATTTATTCTCCTTCCTAGTCTAAATATGTCTTCACTGTTTTCTTCCTTGCCCAAACCTTCTGTTAACATCCTCTCCACTCGCACCATCAGCCTATCTATCAAAGTATCAACTCGTTCAAACATCTTATCCACTGGAGGGAACATCATCTCACCCCCTTGTCCTATGCTCATATTACTCTCTGTAGTCTTTTATTTCCCCGCGTTTCTCTGTCGTCTGCTTCATCTGTTCCAGTATTCCATTCAATCTCTCATCAACATTAAACTATTGTATCCATTTGCTTCTCAACTTCTTTCCTGACTATCTCTATTGGCTTTTCCCCATTCTCCTGCCGCACCGCAACTACGCATTGTGTCACTTCATTTGTCAGAATAGATGTTATTCCTTTTACCTCAATTTTGACTTCCGTCATTAGCCCAATTGTGTGATCTCTTCTGATCATCAACTGTACTCCTTTACACAGCTATTCAGCCGTACAACTGCCTGCCATAGCTCCGTGACTCAATCTGTTATTAATCCTTGTATGCTGGTGTTCATTCTTCTTTAATTTCTTCATAGTTACTCCTCTTCGTTTATGCTATACAAAACGCTCAAGAGCCGCACATCATCTTGTCTTACTCCCACGCTCCTTCCTCACCGGTGTCTCATCCTCACCACGGGAGGTGGCATCACTGGAACTACAGCTCAGGGGTGATATGCCAGGTGCATCCCCACGTGTCTGCCTCACAACAGGGTGCTCTTTGTGCTGATTCTTCTCCATTACCTGGGATTTGGCACTATTTACCCCTGTTGCATTTATCCACTACGTATGAAAACTTATGTCCATAGCTCGCTTTGCTTGCCATTTTCTTTCGCCTGATACAAGTTGGCAATCTAAACCTATTTTCTTTTCCAAAATTCTCAAAAATTATTAAATATAATTTTTTTTTAAATTGTTTTATATTTTGATCCCGCTCTTTATAATTTATTTACTATCCTCTACTAGACTTCAATAGTGTTTACAGTTCTCAAGTTATGGAAGTTTTTTCGAAAACTCACGTGTTCCTTCAACACGTTTTCCGCCCCTATGCACCTCACCTGAACCAAATTCCACACACGTGTCTGCGTTGTGCGTCAAACTCTGTTAAAACCAAAATCAACTGTTTCACTAAAATAAAAAGAATTGGTAAGGTTCCCTTTCGATTTCCTCTGGATTCTTATCTGCTTCCGTAAAGTCCTAGTCCAAAATATCTAGATATAGTACTTTATAGAACATTATCGTACTATAAACACCTGTGCAACCCATCTTGCAGGATATACATGGGGTACATCTGCGACAGTATCGCAAACCAACTAGAGTTATTCACAGATGGATCTCACGTGGGAACAAGTACTGGTTTTGGTGTGTTCAGCAAATCCCCAAGGACAGAAATTTTCGGTAGCTTGGGAGAGTATTGCACAATTTTTAATGTAGAAATCCATGTTATTGTTATCTGTGCACTAAAGGGGTTTGAGAAGGGCTATTACAGCAAGAACATCCTCATCCTCTTGAACAGCCAAACCGTCTTAAAGACACTTGACTCCGGCGGCACAGCTTCGAAGCTGGTCTGGGTGAGTTTCCAGTCTCTTAAATCCCTTACTTTCTGCTACACTGTGGAGTTCAATTCAGACGGGTGCCTGGTCACTCACCTAAGCATAGAAGGGAACGAAAGGGTTGACAAACTTAAAAACTTGTATTATAGTTTATTTATTTAACTACCACATGTTGAACTTTTGACAAGTGTCATTTATTGACATTGCTTACATTGGAATGTGTGTTACGATCACTTGAAAAAGTAAATTGTGTGTGTTGACTGTCTCTCACGCTAATGTTTGAAATTGTTTTTAGAAGTGCTTCTGTATCTGGAATCCTAAGGGAAGTCATATCCAAATCGTGATGTGACGTCTCTCGCTGAAACATCGAAACCATTCACCTGTTTGTCTCCAGACTGGTGTGCTGCTCTTGTGCTACGAGAGATTGGTGTACAGAAATAGCAAAATGTGAAAACTTCAAACAAGATATCACCAGTGACGATTGGTGTTGTAGTGTTTACCAAAGACGTTTACAAACACTAACAGGGCACTGAACTGTTATATCGATACAGGAAGGCAATGAACTCAACTCTTTGCGGCTGAACACACAATTATGGAAGTTCTTTGCACATCTCAGTCCATTAATACACTGACGAGAAGCTTCTCGTCCTCCTATATGCTTAGCTGCTGCTGGTGGCTATATGTTATGTTGAGCTGAGTATATGTAAGTCTTGTATCGTCGTGTATTTGTTTTGTATGTCCATTATGTGCTAATCTTTCTAGATATACTTCTTCGGGGAGTGTTTGTACAATCTTGAAGTCGTCATTTTGATCTGGGTATCCAAATTAGTGTAATTCTATATACATGGTTATAGTGATTTTGGGGGTTAGCTGGACCTGGTATTCAATTGTTTCATTTCAGGAGGGATAATCTAAATTTTATGTAATATCAGTGGAATGGAGCGACTACTTTGTAAACTTGGTAAACTCAAATTTGTAATCATGATATATTAGACTTTGTAAATTGATACGTAATTCAGTATCTGTATTCTTAAGCCTGTTCTACACAAAACAATGTTTTCTGCTATTAAACTTGTTTTATTTTATGATACAAATCATTTACTCGCCTAACGCCATATCCTTAGCGGATTGAATGAATACTTTTGGTTTTGGACTCGAACATTACCTATGTTTTGGTTTTCTGCAATCTTTGTTATTGCATGACCTCTACAATTGTCTGTTCATTTAAAAATTGAAGAGTGGTGTACTTACCGAGGTGGGCGCTATCAGGTCTTTCAAGTGTACGCATGGCAGGTACCCCACACAGTAAATTACGCGTATATTCGTTGATCTTCATTTTTGATAGTGAGTGGTTCCCATGAGGTTATTTAAATGTTTCCAAAGCGCATTACAAACGGTATCCTGTTAGTCCTCATGTCTCTCAATAACTTTGCTGGAAAATCTTTCCTACTCATATGTCTGTGGCTTGAAGGAAAAATGAGCTAACTCCACTTTTCGAAAAGAAATGATTTTTTACCATAATTAATCTTATTTCTTTATCTACTTGATGTGACAAAATGTAGACAGACCTCAACCATATTATTTTGCACATGCTGAAACCGTAAAAGTCTTAGGATTACTGCCCTCGAACACAAGTTGTGTTGGTTGGGCGCCATGGAGAATGTCGAGACATTCTCACGATATGATAGAGAAGTGATCACAGGAGAATGGAAATATCTGATCGTCCACATAAAAAAATAATACACAAAATAATCGTAACAACAATATATTGCAACAGATACATAGACACAAATATTAAACATGTTACGTCGAATGAAAATGGGAGACGAGACCGGGGATCGAACCCGGGACCTTGAGCTTTGCGCGCTCATGCGCCTACCGACTGCGCCATCCCGCTCGCTACCCGT